>CAMOHE010016700.1:5936-25303 GCA_946598075.1 Artocarpus hirsutus
ACTAATAAATATGAACAAACACCTACTCCCTCTCATCCTACAAACATAACTAAATAATTGTTACTTGTTACAAGTATTATCATCATAAAAGTAAATAAACTTAAATAACTGAAAAACCTTTGGTTATGGGGATCATGGCTCATATATCCTATGGAATATATGTGAACTAAACAAGATACTACAAGTACAGGTATTAACATAGATACAGTTAAGGAATCAAAATTAAAATGTCACATAACATTTATTGATTCAGAATCTATTCAAGAAAATAATCTTATACCAACAGGTGTATTATTTAAACCTACTTCTACAAATGCTAAAAAAGAAAGAAAAGTTATTGTTACTAAAGAAACACAAGATATTATATGGGCACCAGTAGTTCCTATTTTTCTACCTAAAAATCCAGACATAATAGAAGATATAAGTGGAATTATAATTATAGATAAATACATTATTTATATTCTATAGCAATACTACCTCTTAATCTATAAAAAGCTACTAATATACCTAAACCTATTGCAGATTCCGCTCCAGCCACAGATATTATATATATAGAATATGCTTGACCAAGTATATCATCTATATTTAACGAACCTGTTAATATGTGGAAAGTTATACCTAATAACATTATTTCTATAGATATTAACATTAATATTATATTTTTTCTGTTTAAGACAAAACCTAATACACCTATAAGGAATAAAATTATTGACAAACTCATAATTTTAGATATAACTTATTTAAGCAAGCATTAAAAAAAAGATAGGTTTAATATTGAAATTTTAAAATGTAATTATATATTTATTGTAATTATAATTTTGATAAAATCAATCTTATATTTTTAAGTGTTATGTTTCTAGGTAGTATGTATTTAGAAAACACATAAACAAGTAATATTAATATTATAAAACTATATACTACTTCATTAGTAAAATAAAATGGTACAAGTTGAGGCATGAAATGATAATAGACATTTTATACTTCAAATATATATATAATAGCATAATAATTATATATTTTTTATGAAAATCTTTTAATAAAAAATAATACTCTAAAAAAATCTTAAATAATTCTTTTTAGGAGTCGAACCCAAATTGTAATATCAGAAGTATTAGGTTCTACCGTTGAACTAAAAGAAATTTTATATTATATATAATGTTATTTATATAATAAAATCATAAAAATATAACATTATAACTTTTGTCTGGGTACTTTTATTGTTCGTATAATCAAGAAACAAATTTTTCTATAGAAATAGATTCTATAACTATAGGCATAGAACTATGTAAAATACCACATATTTCTGAACATTGTCCGAAAAATATACCTTCTCTGTTAACTAGTGTAGAAAATTGGTTTAATCTACCAGGATAAGCATCACATTTTATAGCTAAAGCAGGACAAGCATATGAATGTATAACATCACCTGAAGAAAGAATAAATCTTACATGAGTTAATTCAGGTAATATTACTCTGTTATCTACTTCTAACATTCTTAATGCTCCTTCATCTAAGTCAGATTCTGGTATTAAGTAAGAATCAAATTCTAACTCTTCATTGTCGTTATTTAAAAAATCAGGGTATTGGTAACTTCAATATCATTGGTGTCCTTCAACAAAAATTGTCATTGAGGGATCTGTAACTTCGTCCATTAAATATAAAAGTTTGAATGAAGGAAATGCAATTAATATTAATATTAATGCAGGTGTTATTGTTCATATTAATTCTATAAGTGTACCATGACTAAGGTATTTATTACTAACAGGGTAATTTGTGCTAGAAAAATTTCTAACTATAGATACCATTATTCAAGCTACAGCAAATAATATTATAACTAAGTAAAACATTATATTATCATGCAACTCTATAAGAGCTTCCATTTGGGGACTAGCACTATCCTGGAAGTATAAACCTCACGCTCTAGGCGCATCACAACATACAAAAATATCTTTAAATAGATTCATACTATATTTACGTTATAAATATATAGGCTGCATAATAAAATAAATCTTATATAAATATAAATTTAGAGATAAGGAGGAATTGAACCACTAATTTTCGATCTGCAATCAAAACGTAAAACCTTTTACAACATATCCCTTAATACTCATCCCATTACTAATGATAAAGATAGTCTTTAAGATGAATTGAACATCTATCAAGATATTAACAGTATCCCGCTCTACCTTTGAGCTATAAAAACTAATATATATTATATGTATTTAATTAAATGTAATTTTACTAGTAAATAGGAAGAAAAGGAATCGAACCTTCGACAGCTCTTAACTATTGAGTTTACAGCTCAACCCATCTTACCAACAAATGGAACCTTCCTTTTATTTAATATTTCATCAGACCCGTGCAGTTTCCACTACACGAACCGTATTTCGACTTAACTCCAATTAAAAACACGCATACGAAGATTTTTAATTATTGTATTTAAACAAGATATTACAAAAAACATTAATATTACTTAGTTAAATATCTGATGTAATAACAAGTAAAAACCAAACTTATTGCGATATTTCTTTCAGTGCCTGACGAGTGGTTAGTACCTTAATAAAGAAATATTCACCGTGACGTAATAACTCACGATTACTAGTAATTACTTTTTCATGTAGTCGGGTTTCAGACTACAATCTATTTTATCTTCATTTTTGAGGATTAACTAAAATTCGCATTTTTGTTTCCTTTTGTATAATCTAATGTGGCACGTCTATAGCCCACAATATAAGGGTCATGATGATTTGTCTTAATCCAACAGTCATATCTATAAAATGCGGCCGTTTTATACTCATTTAAAATATATAAAATAGAATACATGGATTTCGTCTATAAAGTGAGTGTATGTCACAGTCTCAGAACATAAACTAAAGACAACCGTGCAACACCTGCCTTCGGTCGTATACTTTACAACCGTAGTACATATTGAGGTAAGATTTATCGAGGATCATCGAATTAAATAACATACTTCACTACTGGTCTTATTAACGGTCTAGTGGTTTCAGTTTCTATGTTGCCATATTACTCTTGAGGTGTAATGCTTACACTTTAATTTATACATCTTACAATCTATTTAAATTTATAAAACATATGGCATTCATAATTTTCTGCTTGGATTACAAGGGTATCGAATCCTTATCATTACCCGAGCCTTCGTTCCTCAATGTCAGTTTTAAACGAAAATTTGCATTAACCTTTGCTATTCATCTTAGTATCAAAAAATTTCATCTCTACACTAACAGTTCTGTAAACTTATTTTATAAAACTCTAGTAAATCAGTCCCTGTATTAGGCTTGAAATACAATCTAAGTACGCTTTAAACCTAGTAAAGACGACTAACACTCATCTTATTTGTATTGCCGCGACTGCTGGCACAAATTTTTGTCAAGATTGTTAGATAGTAAGTAGTCATTATCTTTTTATTATCTAGAACTTTATGCGTAATGGGTTATTTCACTTACATATGCGTTCACTAAATTGCTGGTTCAGCCGTCAGGCTATTGACCAAGATTCCCCACTGCTGTACATTTCATATTGGGGTTTTTTCAGACCCAATGTGACCAATAAACCTTTCAGTCTTGATTATAGGATAAAGCTAGTAAATTTATTACTTTAAACTAATACTACCCATTTATATTACGAGCATCTAAAACTAATATCTATGATTACTTACCAGGTAATCATTATATTTTTCTTTTACAAAAAAAATAAAGCAATATATGTATATTATATATTTTATAGGAAGCCGTAACATATACTCACCTTTACACTACCTTTCATATATCATATAATTGGCAATTAGCATGTGTCAAGCCTTTAGTTAGCGTTCAATCAGAGCCACCACCAAACTCAATATTTATTTTAGGTATTAAAACCTATCTTATTGATCGGATTCGAACCGATACCGGCTGGATGGAAATCAGCTAGTCTACCGTTGACGTACAATAAGTTAATAAACTTTAGGCTACGTAAAGTATTAAAAAAGCCATCATTAAGGCAAATAGACCTGTTGCTTCAGAGAAAGCAAAACCAAGTATAGCATAAGAAAATAATTGTCCTCTTAAACTAGGATTTCTTGATACTCCTATTATAAGGGCACCAAAAACTACACCTATACCTACTCCAGCTCCTATTAAACCTGTTGTGGCTAATCCAGTACCTATTAATCTTGCAGCTTGTAACATTGTTTATTAACTTATATTTTTAATAATTTTGGAAGGAAATACCTTACGTTATACTTTAAAGTATAACGTATATTAATACTATATTTTTAATATAGTTAAGCTATATTAACTTTTCTACTATTAGCTGTTGCAGATTCTTTTACTACACCTAATGAAAGTTTATGTATAATACGTGTTAAAGTATTTTCTAATAAACTTATAGAAGGAATTATAAGTATAAAGTATGAAAAGTATAATGCGGTACTAATTTGTCCAAATTCTATAAAAGGAGACTCAACGTGTTTCTCTCCAAGTTGCATTAGTATAATAAAGTTTGCAACAAATACATAAAAAGCTGCTTTACTTAAAGATCTAAATTGTAAACCTCTACTTCTACCTAAATCAGCAAAAGGTAATGCTAATACAACAAGTAAAGCAGAAAACATAGCTATTACTCCTAATAATTTGTTAGGTATTGATCTTAATATGGCATAAAAAGGTAATAAATATCACTCAGGTACAATAGCTGGAGGTGTTTGCATAGGATTAGCCATAACATAATTTTCACTGTCACCTAATACATTAGGCATGAAGAAAACGAAAGTAGATAAAGCTATTATAAACAAAAATATTGTTATTAAATCTTTAAATAAAAAGTATGGGGCAAAAGATATTCTATCATAGTTACCTGAATTACCCAAAGGGTTACCTGAACCTGCACTATCATGTAAAGCTATTAAATGCATAATAACTAAAGCGGCTAGTACGAAAGGAAGAACAAAATGTAATGAGAAAAATCTATTTAGTGTTGCATTGTTAACACTGAAACCTCCTCAAATAAATTCAACTATATCTTGTCCTATTCAGGGTATTGCACTCATAAGATTAGTTATAACTGTGGCACCTCATAAAGACATTTGACCGTAGGGTAGAACATAACCTAAAAATCCTATTACTATCATAAGTATTAATATAAAAGTACCTATAGTTCATACTAAAGTTCTAGGAGCTTTATATGACCCATAATACATACCTCTACCTATGTGTAAATAAACTATAAAGAAGAAAAATGATGCTGTATTTGAATGTAAATATCTTATCAATCATCCATTGTTAACATCTCTCATTATATGTTCTACAGAGTTAAATGCTTCAGATATTGAAGGATTATAATGCATTGCCAATGTTACACCTGTTATTATTTGTATAGCTAAACAGAATGCTAGCAATGAACCAAAGTTTCATAAATAACTTAAATTTGAAGGTTGAGGTGAATCGATTACGTATGAATTAGCTATGCTAGCTAGGGAATTGTTTTTTAAAAATCTCATTTGTTTGTTATTAATTAGTTTATATATTTTTGTTTTGTTTTGTTTTTGTGATTTTATAATTATATATATATTACAATAAAATTATAACAGATTTAATATAATATTATTTACAATATTGTTTTTAACAGTTGTTAAATACCCCACAAGAGCAAGTTACACGTAATATAATACTACTATAGGTAATATATTAAAGATGATACTGAATAGTGCAAACCGTTTAATATAGGAGCAGGGTATATACCAAAGTATATAGTAAACAGTATTAATGTAATAAGTAATGAGAACTCTCTTTTACTTAAGTCTAGTAGGTTAAACTTGAAGAATTTAGAATAAGATCCTCCAAATGATATTCTATTATACATATACATAGTATATGCTGCACTAAATACTATAGATGAACTAGCTAAACCACCTAATAGATTGTGTTTTTCAAAAGCACCATAAAGGCTCATAAATTCACCTACAAAATTTAATGATAAAGGTGTTCCAGCATTGCTTAGACATAATATAAAAAATAATATAGAAAATAAAGGCATAATTTGTGTCATACCTTTATAGAATGTAATAAGTCTTGTACCAGATCTATCATATAAAACACCTCCTGCACATATAAATAAAGCGGAAGAAACAAAACCGTGAGCTAGCCCTAAAACAATACCTCCCTCTATACCCTGTATACTGTTACTGAATACACCTAATAAGTAAACAGCCGCGTGAGATACAGAACTGTAAGCTATCAGTTCTTTTATGTCAATAGTTCTTAGAGTACTAAAACTAGCATATATTATAGTAATTACACCTATCACATATATTATATTACTGTATTGTATATAAGCTTTAGGTAACAGAGGTAATATAAGTCTTAATATACCGTATAAACTAAGTTTTAGTACTATACCAGCTAAAATTATACTACCACCTAATGGTGATTCAACATGAGCTTTTAGTAATCAAGTGTTTAAAAAAATAGTTGGAGTTTTTACGGCAAATGCTATAAATATACCGTAAAATAAAAATAATTGAGTATGGTAATTAAAATTTATCTTAAATAAAGCATCGAAATCAGTAGTTCCTATTAGTGAATACATAGTTAATATAGATAATAATAAAAATAAAGAACCTATAAGTGTATACAAAAATAGATAAAAACTTGCTCTTACTTTATTACTAGAACCAAATAAACCTATTAATATAAACAACGGAGGTAAAATACTTTCGAAAAATATATAAAATAATAAAATATCTAAAACTAGAAAAACTGCTAATAACAAACTTTCTAGCAACAATATTATTATTACATAAGATCTAACATTTTCAGATATGGATTTTCAATTAGATACTATGGCTATAGGTATAATTATAGTTGTTAATAAAACAAAATATATAGATATACCATCTACACCTAAATAAAAGTCAAAATTACTTAACTTATATTGTTCCTGTACAAACTGAAATTGGTTACTACTAAAATTAAATATTAAAAAAAGAATAATAGATATAAACATATTTACTAATGAAATTAAAAGAGCGGTTACTCTAATATTGTTATTAAAGTAATTTAATGTACTTTTTGATAAGTATCCTTTTGGAAAACGGTACGTAGATATAATAAATACACCTAATAGAGGTGTTAATAATAAAGATATTAATATCATTTTAATAAATAAATTAATTTTGTTTTTGTGTTTGTATTGTAAAAATGATCTAATTAATATAGTATTATATATTAACGTTAATAAGGATTTTAAACTTTGTTATTAGATGTTGCAGTTATTGATATAGCACCTACCATAGACAGTAGTAATATCAAACCAACAATTATTATAGCTAAACTGTAGGATGTATATATTATATTACCCAAACTTACTATATGAGACATTTCTCCAATTATGTTATCTCACATACATGAAAACACAAATAATGAGTTTTCATTGTTTTCCGGAGAAATCGGTAAGTTTATACTTAAAAAGTCTATATCTGGAAACATATCTTTTTCATCTTTAAAATCATATATATTTAACATATACGTAGTATTTTCATTATAAAAAAGCGCTTTTTCAGAGAAACTCATACTAAATATTGCTATTATTATTACGGATAATGGTACACCATTGTTATTTTCTGTTATTAATTCAGATATTCTTACGTTTATTAACATTAATATAAATAAAAAAAGTATAGACACTGCCCCTACATATACTAATAAATAAGCTAAAGCTATAAATGATATATCTAGTCTAAATAAATATAAGGCTATAGTAAAGAATAACAGTATAAGGAATAGTACCGAAATAACTGGGTTTTTACTAATAACAACTAATATACCAGAAATTATTGATAATATTGATATTAACATTATGCTATTTACTTTAAAACCATTATCAAATAAATTATCATACAAATATAAAGACATAATTATAACAAATATACCCTATTAAATTATAACAATGAAAAAACACTCTTTTTAAGATTTTCTCTAATAGTTTAAAATATAAATCATACTTTTCCTAAATATATATAGACTATGATATAAGAAAGGGTTTAAGTAATACTTATTTATATAGTAGGTAATTACTATACCTTAATTATCGACTAATTATTAATGTAGATCTAAAGAATCTTTTATATAAGAAGAAGATAAAACTATAAAAACTTGTGCTTGTATAAAGGCAATACCTAACTCTAATCCAGAGAAAGCTATTATAAAGGCTAAAGGTAATAATCCTAAAAAGAAGAATATTAAACCTGAAGTCATTATATTATAAGTGAAACCACTTAGTATATTAAGAAGCATATGACCACTTAAGATATTAGCAGCTAATCTTAAACCTAAAGATACATTTCTAGCTAAATATGATATAAATTCTATTAATACTAACAAAGGTAATAAAGGTAAAGGACAACCATTAGGAACAAACAGAGAAAAAAATTTTAAACCGTGTTTACTAAAACCTAATAATGTAGCCCCTAATACGATTGTAAAACTTAAGAAAAAAGTTAAAGCAAAGTGACTTGTAGCAGCAAAACTATATGGTACCATTCCTATTAAATTGTTTACTAATATAAATAAAAACAATACATAAATTAAAGGGAAATATACTTGTCCTGCCTTATTATTAATTTGTCCAATTACTATACCATGTATAGTAGCATACATTGCTTCTAAAAATATAGATCAATTATTACATACTATTTTTTTATAGTTGTCTGATAACATTGTAATAGCAAATGTAAGAATACCAGCTATACACAAATATAAACTTATATTTGTTAATGATATAGACATATTACCTAATATAGGAGCGTGTAAACTAATTAAATTTCTTATTTCAAATTGATCCAATGGACTTATTATTTGTAAAGATAAATTCACAATAATATAAATCATGTAAAATGATGAAAATAATTAAAAAACTTTTTAAGATATTCTTTAGTATAATATTTATACTAATTACTGTTTTTATAAAGAGCTATTCTACCTTCTTTAAGATCTTTTTCTATCTCTCCATTAGGTCATAGTGATGGTTGGTATGCAGTGTAGTGCCCACCTTCTTTATAAAACGACGTACGAAGTACTTTTACTCATGTGTGGTCTTCAGGAGCTTTATATGAAACAGGTAATTCGGTAGGATTACTTAAAGCATTATCAGGTATTGGTTCAACAGTAGCTGGAATTATGCTACGTGATGGAACTTGTACAGGTTCAACAGCAGCAGCATTTTGAAGATATTCAGCACCCTTAGCTGACCCTGGACCTCCTCCTAATAATAAAGGATTATTAATAGAATTAACGAAATAAAAAGTAATATAAAATGTTATATATAAAACAATTAATATAACACGGAATTTTATTGGATTATTTGTCATTCACCATACAATAAGATAAATAGGATTGTAAGAAAATAATTTACTTTGTATAGGTAAACTTACAAATGCGTGAGGTTTAGGTGGACTGTTTAAAGCTCATTCTAAACTTATATATGATCTACCTAATAAACTTTGTAATGTATCTGCATAGTACTGTGCAGTTAATCATAAGTTTCTAAACACTGATATACCTTTTACTAATTCCATATAAACTACGTGTAAGAAAATAACAGTAGCTACAACAGATACTAAAGAACCTACACTACTAATTATATTTCATCCAGCAAACGCATCAGGATAATCACTTATTCTTCTTGGCATACCTTGTAAACCTAAGAAATGTTGAGGGAAGAAAGTTAAATTAACTCCTAAAAATAAAACTCAGAAATGTAATGTAGATAGACCCATATCGTAAGTTAAACCTAACATCTTAGGAATTCAAAAGTATCATCCACTGAATAAAGCGAATACAGCCCCCATACTAAGAACATAATGGAAGTGTGCCACAACATAGTAAGTATCATGAAAGGCTATATCAAGTGAGGCATTAGCTAATACAACACCACTTAAACCTCCAACAGTAAACATAAATACAAAACCTAAGGCAAACAACATAGAAGGTGTAAGTTGTATAGAACCACCATAACAAGTAGCTAATCAACTAAATATTTTTATACCTGTAGGTACAGCTATAATTAATGTAGCAGCAGTAAAGTATGCTCTAGTATCAACATCTAAACCTACACTGTACATATGGTGACTTCAAACAACAAAACCTAAAACACCTATAGACATCATTGCATATACCATACCTAAATAACCAAATACTAATTTGTTTGAACTAGCTGAAATTGTTGTACTAATTATTCCAAAACCTGGTATAATTAAAATATACACTTCAGGGTGTCCGAAAAATCAGAAAAGATGTTGATATAAGATAGGATCTCCACCTCCGGATATTTCAAAGAACGCAGTATTAAAATTTCTATCTGTTAATACCATAGTTATAGCACCAGCTAAAACAGGTAATGATAACAATAGTAATACTGCGGTAACAACAACAGCTCAACCGAATAGTGCTAATTTATGTAATCTTACACCTGGGCTTCTCATGTTTAATATAGTAGTTATGAAATTCATAGCTCCTAATAAACTACTTACCCCAGATAAGTGTAATGCAAATATAGCTAAATCTACACTAGGTCCACTGTGACTTTGAGCTCCAGATAGAGGAGGATATAATGTTCATCCTGTACCTGCACCGTTTTCTGTTATAGTTGCAAAAACAAATAGTGTTAAACTTGGTATTAACAATCAGTAACTTATATTATTTAATCTAGGAAAAGCCATATCCGGCCCTCCTACCATTAAAGGTAATAAGAAATTACCAAAACCTCCAATTAAAGCGGGCATAACCATAAAGAATATCATTAAAATAGCATGAGCGGTAATCATGCTATTGTATAATTGATTATCTGCTATGAATTGCACACCTGGCCCCGAAAGCTCTATTCTCATCAGTACAGAAAATGCTGTACCTATGAGTCCCGAAAACAAAGCAAATATAAGGTATAATATACCTATATCCTTTGCATTACTACTTCAAAATCATCTTTCTGTTCAAAGTGATGCTTTTGAAGACTTTTTAACATTATAATATATTGATTTGTTCATTCTTTCCATCTTAGGTAACCAAAGGAATCGAACCTTTATCGATTGGTAATGAGCCAATAATGTTAACCTTTACACTAGTTTACCTTTTTATTAAAATATTTGTACACATTCAATAAATATTTCATTTTTTATTTTGAGTTTTATATACTCATATAAATACTATTATTATTTATTCTACATAAATAAAAATTTATTTATAAAATACCCAGGAATATAAAATTAAATTTAACTTTAAAAATGTATTTTTAGACACAAAATTCTATCGTCTTTTAAGTTAACTATAATAGATAAATATTACAAGGTATAATATCAAAACTGTATGTAATACAAGGTATTAATATTATAAATGCTATTACAATAGGAAGTAATGTAGTTCAAGAAAACAACATTAATTGATCAAAACGTATTCTAGGAAAAGAGGCTCTTGTTCATATAAAAACAAACACCATAATACTAGATTTTATACCTAATGTAATACCATAAATAAAACCTTCTACTAAAGGATTTTCCATGAAATTTTCTATTTTATAATAGTTATTAGATAATAAGTAAATTTCATAATCTAAATCTAAATTAAGTAAATTAGCTATTTCATATACAAAAGAAACGATATCTAAAGTAAAAAAAGGAAGATAACCACCTAGAAAAAGTATAGTTGTCAATATACACATTAATAATATGCTGGCATACTCTGCAAGGAAGAAGAATACAAATATAACTGCAGAATGTTCTGTCATGAATCCACTAACTAACTCTGATTCAGCTTCTGCTAAATCAAAGGGAGCTCTATTAGTTTCGGCCACAGAACCAATGAAAAATATTATAAATATAGGAAATAAAGGTAATATAAATCATACTGGTCTTTGACTTTCTATATTAGCCGTAAGATTAAGAGTACCTGTTAAAAATACTACTATAAGTATTGCTGAACTTAGTATTAATTCATAACTTATTAATTGGGCTGTACTTCTTAAAGAACCTAAAAAAGCATATTTAGAATTAGCAGATCATCCTGCTAATAATATACCGTACGTAGCTAAAGAGGAAACAGCTAACATATAAAGTATACCTAAATCAAAATCTCATATGGCAAGACCGGGACCGTAAGGCACTACGGCATAACCTAATAATGAAAAGATCAGTGTAATAATAGGTCCTAAAAAAAATAATATTATATTAGCTTGTGTAGGAGATACATACTCTTTTAATAGGAGTTTAAGAGCATCTGCAAATGCTTGTAGAAGACCGTAATATCCAACGATATTTGGACCCAGTCTTCTTTGCATACTTGCCATTGTTTTTCTTTCTGCTACAGTAACAAATGCTACAGTTAACAACATAGGTACTATTACTAAAATAACTTCTAATATAGACATCATTATAGGTGTATATAACATAATATTTTATTACTATAAACTTATTTATAATATACAAATATGTCGAACAATTGTTTACACATAACGTAAATATATAAGTATTATTATTAATTAATATAAAATAATACTTTTTATTATTTATTTAAGAAATTATTAATTATTAAAAACTATTCACAAATAAACAAATGTAATTACTAGGAGTTATAAGGATCGAACTTATATAACGATGATTAAAAGTCATGTACTCTGCCAATTGAGCTAAACTCCCTCTTACGATTAATGAACATAAAAGTATATAATAAACATAATATATTCTATAGAAAAACTCTTTAGTTTAATATTTAAATTAATGTTAATACATGCAATATTTTTGCTGTTTTCATTAATTAGGAAATAAACGACTTGAACATTTAACCTATCGAGTGTAAATCGATTGCTCTACCAATTAAGCTAATTTCCCCTTTTAAATTAATTTTTTAAGTAATTAAAATATACTTTATATTAGCACTAAATATTAGCCGAGAGAGAAAGTTGAATTCTCATTATTAATGCATGAAATTAATGTTCTAACCAATTGAACTATCTTGGCTTTATAATAATACATATATATTTTTATATATAAAATTTAAATGGGTAAATACTCCGATTCGAACAGAGAACATACTGATCCACATACAGCCATTCTACCTATTGAATTATACTTACCTTTATTCATATATAAATGTAAAATTATAGTTTGTTTTTATAAAAACAAATAGAATATATTTAAATCACAGTATAATTAATATTTATTAATTATGTTGGAGTGATTCGAACACTCAATAGTAAATACCAAAAATTTATGACTTACCTATTAGTCCACAACATATGTTTAATAATTGCTATGGAGCATTTGTTTATAGATGTATAAAAATATTAAGGTAAATCCGACTTGAACGGATAAGATTTTAATCAAATAGTCCTAAGCTATTCATGTCTACCAATTCCATCACTACCTTTGTAAATAACAATATTATTATTAATAATATAATACAATATTAGAAAAATGTTTTGTAACTATGCTTGGAGTAAGACTTGAACTTACAGCCTAAACATCTTCAGAGTTCCGCTCTACCAAATTGAGCTTTCCAAGCTTTATTATAAAAGATAATGGAGGTATTAGGACTCGATCCCAAAATAACAATACGCAAAATTGCAGTTTTACCAATTAAACTATACCCCCTTTTTTTAATAATATTGTCATTTAATATAGTTTATTATATATTCACTATAAATTGCATAACCCACTCAGGATTCGAACCTGAGATATAACAGTGAAAATGTCATGTCCTAACCACTAGACCAGTGGGTCTTTAATTAAATTTAAATTATATATACTCAAAAAACGACTTGAACGTTTACGATATACTATCAATAAAGCTTAAGTTTATCCTGTCTACCAATTCCAGCATTCGAGTTTATAAAAACATTTATAAGGTTAAAGTGATTTGAACACTTATCTGAACTATCATGAGCAGTTTGCTTTGCCATTTAAGCTATAACCTTTAAAGACAAAACAGCCCAGTGCAAGTATCGCACTTACTTAAATCGATTACAAAACGATCACATTACTTTTATGATAACCAGGCTAGAATATATGACCAATTTTACGAACCTCAATAATATACAGATAAAAATAAAAATAGTCAAACTACATCTACAAAGTGTCAGTATAAAATACTAGACTCTAAACCTAAATGATGGTTTTCTGTAAGATGATAAGCTCATAAACGAAAGAATCCTACTAATATAAATATCGTACCTATTATAACGTGTATTCCATGAAAACCGGTACCAAAATAAAATGTAGATCCATAAGTACCATCAGATAAAGTATAAGAAGATACTGTATACTCTACTGCTTGAAATAATGTAAATATTATAGCTAATATTACTGTAAAATACGTACCATAGAGAGACGCATTTCTTCTTCCTTCTATAAGTGAATGATGAGCATATGTAATAGTAACTCCAGACGCTAATAACAACATGGTATTTAATAAAGGCAATTCGTATGTATTTATTGAATCTATACCTAAAGGAGGTCATTCACTTCCCAATTCTACTGTAGGAGATAACGCACTATGAAAATATGCTCAAAATATAGCTAAGAAAAACAAAGCTTCTGAAGCTATAAATAAAGCAACACCTAAATTGATACCTCTTTGTACAGCAAGAGTGTGGTTACCTATAAAAGTACCTTCACTTATAACATCTCTAAATCATAACACCATAGTATACGAAACTAATATGAAAGCAATAAGTACTAAATTACCTGATATATAGAATTTGTGCATAAATGACACTGCACCAGTAGTTAAATTTAATAAACTAAATGATGTAGACATAGGTCATGGGGACGGCGAAACTAGATGAAAAGGATGCGCTTGAAAAGCACTCCTATTTATATTTAACACCTTAATCCCAACATAAATTCACACAGTTTTTTTATTTAACATAAGTTATGTAAAAACTCATAATAGAAAATGAAATATTTATTGGATGTGTACAAATAGATTAATAAAATGTAACTTATGCCGATCCTTTTAGAGTATAAACATAGGAAAGAAACGGATTTGAACCGTTAAATACATAAGTACAATGTTTAGCAAACATCTTGTCATACCAATAACAATCTTTCCTTTATAGGATGTAAATAACAAAGATTAAGTTGTATATTACATTGGACTAAATAAAGAAAAATTGTAGGTGTTTTTATTTCATAACATATAAAATGCGTAGATTTTCCCTTTTTAAACCAAAATTTTAATTTTATTACAAACAATTTAAACTTAAGTTTACAATACTTAATAAAAAGTATAATAATAAATACATCACTATATAGTTATATTTAATAACAAGTAACTAACAAAATTAGTATTATTTATTTAATGAAAATCATAACCTAATATAAATCGTAATAGTATATTACGTGTATTTTAAAGTATCTTAAAATAAGTTTCATACCTATATGCATTCAGCATTTCTCTTTAAGTAATGTAGCTTTCCTGCCGTGCTTAAACATTTTAGCTTAAACTATAATATAATTTAAACTAAGTTTATTAATTTTTTAATAGATAAATTAATTATATTTACATATATGTAATAAACAGCAGGTATACCATAGATTACCATACCTAACTCCTTTCGTACGAAAGGGCTATTTTTATTATACTTAAATTTCCTCTAGAAGATAGAAACCATACTGTCTCACGACGTATTTAACCCAGCTCGTGTAGCTCTTTAATTGACGAACAGTCAAACCCTTCATGGCTCCTACATTCATGTGGATGAGCTAAGCCGACATCGAGGTGCCAAACTACGCACTCAATTTGTACTCTCTGGCGCAATTAGCCTGTTATCCCTAGCGTAACTTTATTCAATAATCCAAGACCTTTCCTTTATGCATCTTGTGATCTTATGCCCTGCTTACGCAACTGATAGACACGTAAGTCAAACAGTAGAGCAGGAATTAGCCATTAAGCTTGTTAAATGCATGTTATTTTTATTTTATTATATCTTTTATAATAAAATAAATTATATAATTATATATTATGTATTATATATTATATTGCAAAACTATTCCCCATATAGTTTAAATCCTACTTATAATAATTATATCCTACTTATTAGGATAATACGTCGGATTGTTATATTTGATAACATTTAATATTATATTATATATAAATATAGTAAAAACTATTATATATATATTATTACAAAAATAATATTGGATACACCCAGGTACTTTTTATGGGATCTGTGCCCCGCATAAACTATCTATCAGCAAAGATGTAATTTTTAATTTTCTACAAATAAACATAGAAAATGTAATAAATATCTTATCAATATAATAAACTATATAAAGGTGTTTCAACTTAAAATTAATTACCTTATACTCTAGTATATGTTATACTATATCCTGCAGCTGAAAATAGTAAAGCTGCATAGGGTCTTCTCGTCTATCTAGAGGTAAACTGTATCTGCACAGCTATTCCAATTTCACTAAGTCAATCATTGAGACAGCTGTTGTATCGTTACATCATTCATGCAAGACCGCATTTAACGGCCAGGGTATTCCGCTACCTTAGGACCCTCATCGGTAAGGCCGCCATTAATTGGGGTTCTCTTCAAATATTTAAACTGATAAATTTAAAAAAATTCGTTTACCTTCCAATATAGGGCAGACATCACACTCAATACTTTGATTTAATATCTTATGCAAAGTGCTTTGTTTTAATTAAACAGTCGTACAACACCATTACATGCTTCCTCTTAATAAATTAACCTGTGGTCTTATCATGGCAAACCTTATCCCTAAGTTACGGAGTTAATTTGCCGAGTTCCTTAATGATTGTTGTCTCAAACGCCTTTGTATAATCTACTTGCTCACTCGTGTTAGTTTCTAGGTACGGTATCTATTAATAAAAGCATAAATATGCTTATATAATTATAATAAATATACTTATAAGTATAAACCTATAAATGCACTTGTTATAAAAGTTATTTATTTCCAGTACTTTATCTATTTAAATAAAGTCAAATAACAATATTATATTATTATTATACATTGTTACACCTTTTAAGGTCATAACTTAGTTGCCGGTTTAAAAAAATGCCATGAGCTTTAGGCGAGGGGTTATCCCTTTATCGTTACTAATGTCAGCATTCTCACTTGAGATAAATTTCTAATTTAGAATAAATTTATTTTTACATTTGTACTCAATGTTCTGCTACCCTTTTTATAAATAATAGTATTATTTATAACTAGACAAGGTTTCAGTATATTATTTAGATCCGTTAAATCATCGGTGCTTTAATCTTAATTTATAAATTAGTGCTCTGTTACGAGGTCTTAAAAAAATGGCCGCTTCTAAGCCTATTTACTAATTGTATATGAAAAATACTACCTTATTTTCACTTAATAATAATTTTGGAACTTTAAACTCTTGTTCTGGGCTGTTTCCCTTTAGACATACAACCTTATCATACTATGTCTGATAACTTAAAAATAATTACTGCCCTTCTGAGAGCAAAATCTCACTGATAAAATTTTCACAATCCCCCAATGTATGCAAAGTATTATTTATTTCAAATAAATACCTGCCCGAGATCACAATTCTATACCTGCTGTAATATAATTTAAATCGCCTACTTACATAGGTTTCGCAGAAAACCAGCTATCTTAGTTAGTTTTGTATTTCACTTGCTTACTACAATTCTTTGGATACCTTTACAACGGTAACCCATTCGAACTTTTATAATTCTGACCATAGTAAGATCACTAAGTTTCGGGTCTAATACTAAATACTTAATCATTATCTAATAATTGGTTTATCTAAATTATAAATATATCGCATATAATATTAACTTGCTGACCCATTATGCAAAAGGTACACTCTTATATTTTGTTATTTAGAACTCGAGCTGCTTATGTTATGGCTATTTATGATATTTCCCTCACGGTACTACTTATCTATCGCTTATATATTTTATTTAGTCTTAGAGAAAGGTATCCCTATAATCAAACATAATGTTAACGTTTTATTTTACAGACTTTATTATAACAGGTTTAACTGAATATAATATCTCATTTGATTTGTGTTCCTAAAGCTAATAAGAATGTTCAGTTAACTTCGTTTATTTTATATAATTTATCTTAGATTTCATATTATCATTAAATTTTTCAATGCTATTATAATATTATTTTATTATAATAACATAACCAGATAATTTCTCTCTGATTATAATAATAATGTACTATTTATTACCTTAAATATACAGCTATTTATCTCTATAACAATAATTTTTTATACTTTTTTTTTATTAAAATACATAAAACAATAGTGTTACTTAAATTATAATTTTTTTTTATTTATTACGTTTTTTTTTTATTTTTAAATTTAATCACATATACTTATACATACAATGTAAGTTATGTAATTACTAATTTTCGGATTATTATGATTTGAACATAACTATTCCCCAACCCAAATGGGGCACCTAACCAACCCGGTCCTAATCCGTTATGAAATTATGTAAATATATAACAGAGAATATCCGATTCGAACGGATGTGATCTTTTAATCAAATAAGTTTCAAGCTTACCGCTATAAACCACTCAGCCAATTCTCTTTATAATTTTTTAACGAATCGAACGTTAATACTACTTTTATCAAAAGTATGCTTTACCTATTAAGCTAAAAAATTTTTTTATATTTTATTAGTTAAGCTAATAATCTAAAAAATTAAAATCTTTTACTATGATTTGATTTCATAATGTCAAGAGTTTTACTTAATTTTTTCATATTACGTTTACATGTATCTTGTAATAGATTATCTTGATTAGGATCTTCTATATATCTTTGTAATCTATCTTGAAGTTGTTCTACTCTTGTTATAGCTCTATTTAATTGTTCTTCACTACATGTTGTATTATCGGGTTTAGTTTTGTAAAACTCTTTAACTTGACTTATTAGTCTATTCCCTGGATCCGGTAAATCATGTGTTGGGTATGATATACGTTCCTCTGCAGGATTTTCTGTAATTCATTTTCTTTTCTTACTAGGACCTGCTTCTCCTGTACCTAATCTTGAGGGATTACTAGGACCTGTTTCTCCTGTAACTCATCTTGAGGGATTACTAGAACCGGCTTCTCCTACCTCTCATCTATAAAAATTGTCTGGTACAGTAGATTCTACAGGTGACGTAGTAGGGGCAGCTTGAGATTCAGCTTGTGCTGTAGGAGATGCTGTAGGGGCAACTTGAGGTTCAGCTTGTGCTGTAGGAGATGCTACGGGGGCAGCTTGAGGTTCAGCTTGTGTTGTAGGAGATGCTACGGGGGCAGCTTGAGGTTCAGCTTGTGTTGTAGAAGGGGCTGTAGGAACAATTCTAGATTCATCTCCTCTGATAGG
>CAMOHE010016714.1:3731-27380 GCA_946598075.1 Artocarpus hirsutus
CCCCCCCCCCCCCCCCCGGCCTCGCTTAAAAAAAAAAAAGAAGCCAATTTCTCTCCAAAGTTTGATGAATTTCAAACCACCAAATCATGTATTAAAACAAGAACAAGTGAAGGAGATGATGATTTAAAGAGTTTTAAGGTAAAACTCAAAACTTTCTTTACTATGAACAAGAGTTTTGTTTAAGTTTTTTATGAAATTTTTGTAACACCCGAGAATTTTTAATGCATTAAAAATGCATTAAGTTAAGGATTATATTAAGACAAAAAATACAGTTTAAAGAAAAATAATGTATAATAACATGGAAAAATTATACAGTATTGGAATAACATAGTGTAAGGAATTTATTTCATTACAAAGTTATGCAGTATGAAAATTTCACTACAAAAGTAATGCAGTGTAAGAATTGGACTGTTTAAGGTCATGTAGTATAGAAATTGGGCTGTTCAAGTGAAAGCAGTATAGGAATAATACTGTTTAGAGAATATGGAGGAATAAAAAATGTTACGTTTGGCCTCCAAAAATAAACTAAACGCAAGTGTTGAGCGAGATCTCAACTTGAATGGTGATAGTGGTCGCAACAGTTTTTAAGAATGTTTAAAGAAAAAAAATTATTTCAGTATTTTTCTTACTAAGTAAGTAAGATTACTGTTTAAGAACGATGTTTAATAAAAGTCAAGTGACTGCCCAAAAAGGCAAGGTCATCACAGGTGGTATCAGAGAGGTATCCTGCCATCCCATCTCACGTTGTCATATGTCCGTTACACCATAGCTCAAGTAAGTAAGTTAAGTTAAGTAAGGAGAAAAGTTAGTATTTAACTATTACGTGCTTATACCGGGTATATAGCTTTTAGTGTTGGCACTTTCGGATGAGCAACGAGAAGGCAAAGGTCTACAGATGAATGTAATGTTATATGCTATAATGTCCCTGCAAGTTGACGACAGTAATCGTTCCTCAATGGTGTCAAGTCAATGATAATCAAACGTGATCAATGATGGTCAACAAATAGTGTACAAAAATCAAGGAGATGAGCTTATGACACATTATGATGTTTAGATGCTCAACGATGTCTCTATATGAGCAAATCTTACTCTGTTGGAGTTATTCTGTATTGGCTACACGTATAACAAGGAAAAGTGGATCAAGATAACGAAATAATTGAGGTCTAAAAGTGGTTTTCAATGCTCTATGGAACGAAAGTGCTTGAGAGCAACCAAGCATTAGATGACTAAATATGTGATTTTTTTGAGCGTAAGCATTCTATAGCTGAGCTGAGACATGCGAATGAGCTCGTAACTGCCCGGATGGGAATCACGGTCAAGACAATGACGTCAAGTCTATAATCGAAAACCTCATAGATGGGAGGATGGAAGCTGGAGATCTATACGTTATGAGGAAAATTACAACAAAATGTCATTCTATAATGGATATAGAACTAGACAATTATGGATTTTGTGGTCGGATGACCCTGATCTTTAGATAGAAATGATGCGATTTGACTGAAAATGAACCCTATTTTCAAGAATAGCATTCATTGGTAGAATGCTTAACCTTTAGATAAATGGGAACAGTGCTCAGATGTTGAAAGATCAGAGTTGCGCAGCAGAAGTATGGTGTTACAATGCAAAGAAATATATCAATGAAATGATGAAAATTGTAGAAGTTCCAAGATAGAGGCTTAGTTTTAGTGAGAAAGTAGTGACCAAGGAAGTATGTTAAGAACAGAAAGGTTGATAAGGAGATGAACTACCCATAAAGGTACTAATTTTTTAGGACGAAAATTTTTAAGGAAGGTAGATTGTAACACCTGAGAATTTCTAATGCATTAAAAATGCATTAAGTTAAGGATTATATTAAGACAAAAAATACAGTTTAAGGAAAAATACTGTATAATAACATGAAAAAATTATACAATATTAGAATAACGTAGTGTAAGGAATTTATTTCACTACAAAGTTATGCAGTATGAAAATTTCACTACAAAAGTAATGCAGTATAAGAATTGGACTGTTTAAGGTCATGTAGTATAGAAATTGGGCTGTTTAAGTTAAAGTAGTATAGGAATAATACTGTTTAGAGAATATGGAGGAATAAGAAATGTTATGTTTGGCCTCCAAAAATAAACTAAAGGCAAGTGTTAAGCGAGGTCTCAACTTGAATGGTGACAGTGGTCGCAACAATATTTAAGAATATTTTTCAAAGATGTTTAAAGAAAAAAAATATATATTTCTGTATTTTTCTTACTAAGTAAGTAAGATTACTATTTAAGAACAATATTTAATGAAAGTAATGTGATTGCCTGAAAAGGCAGGTCGTCACAATTTTTATAGTATGGTATGGGCTTGTTATGAAGGGAATTTGGAAGCCTTAAAGTGCCAAGAAGTGGGGACAAGAACTTTGAATGGATTAGGTAAAATCCTGGTCTTTTTAATTAACCCAAAGTTTATGTTTTATTATGTATGCTAAGTGTTTGATGAAATATTTTAAGGTATGGCATGTAAAATGGACATTACGGCATGATTGTTTTATGCTTTATGGTGATGATGATGATGATTATAGAAAGAAAGAAAGAAAGTAGGGGTTTTTCATTTAAAAATGGAAAATTGTTAAAACTTTGTATTTGATGCAAAGTTTAACTAGTTTCAAAGGAATAGGATTTTTAGGGCCTTAAAGGCCAATTTATGTCCCAAATATGGCATAGGATCTGCCAACATAGTGAGGGAAACAACTTTTGTAAACAAACTTTTGTAGAATTCCAAAAGGACTAAATTATAAAGATTTGTAAAATTTGGAAGATTTGAAAATCAGTCAAAAAGTCCACCTTAACGTTGGAATTTAAGGAAAGTTAAAACACAAAATTTGTAGAACTTATCAAAACCATTAGGACAATGTAGACAGTTTGTCAAAATCCTATACGGTTGGTAAGTTATGAATTTTACGAAATTTTGAGCACAAAATTTCATGAAATTGAAACGTCATGAAATGATTGGAATTTGACCATGGAACTTTAGAAAGTTTTATTCTCTATGAAAAATTGGATGTTTTGGTATAAAACGGTCATTTTTGGTTCTAGGGGCAAAAATGTAAAGATTTTTGTGTTTCAGGCCAAAACAGTAAAATTGTGTGAAACTAGGTTTTCACCAAGGAACATTGGATTTCCTACACTGCTATAGGTAGTGAGTAATTATAGATGCTAAGTTTTAAAGGATTTAAAGTTTAATTAAATAAAGAATGAAAAAAACGAACGTTAAGGGCAAAAACACAAAGATTTTCAAGTTTCAAGTCAAAATTATAAAGTTTTGACAAAATAGATTTAATTGAAGGGAAATCCATTCTTTTGGTTTTCCATAATACTATGAGACATAAAGAAAAAAAACTATGTTTTAAAACAGGTTTCAAAAGTTTTTAAAGACTCGTCACGGGCAAAATGGTCATTTTGCAAAAATGGCTAGAATGGACACGAAACTCCCGATGTCAGAAAATGCCCCTTAATGGGAATTTGTTCATAATATGTAAGTAATAACATGGTAAATTTAAGCAAAACTTTAACAAGTTATGAGATGGACGAAAAACTTGTTAGGGGTAAAATCGTCATTTTTGAAGAAACAGCAAAAACGGAATTGAACACTCCGAACTAGCAACACGCTCTTAGATGAAAAATATTTCGTAATATATTAAGTAATGAAACTGTCACTTGAGATGGAAAATTTAATAAGAGACATTCAAGTAAAAGAATGGTAACCCAATAGGTTACGGGGTTGAGTAAAGGGAAAAGCAACCTAGTGGGTTACAAAGTTAAGAGATAAACCAATGGTTTATAAAGTTAACTAAAAATCTCACAATTTAGGTCTTTAATTTGTAGTCAACACATGAGAAACTAATGAGTGGCTAAAGAGAACACTTCTCTTTAAGCTTTCTCTCAAAACTAAGAACGATAGTTAGAATTAATAAAATCTAATCCTAAATACCTATTTATAGATACATAAGTAGAGTTCTATTCTGAATCAGATTTATTCAAAATAAAACTGAAATTTATCTATATCTTTGTTAAATTTAACAAAACGTTTTTCTTTTTTCTTTTTCTTTTTCTTTTTCCATCTACTCCACCGCATTTATAGGGCTTATAAAGGCGACTATATTTTTTAAAAAAATGCACAAAAACCAATTATTAAAAAAAAAAAATTATCTGTGCATCAAATGCACATGTCCGCAAACGTGTATGCTATGGGGCATTAACGTCTAATTAGAAGTATAATGTCTCAATGGGCCACCTGCACACGCTCAATTTTTTTTTTTATTTTATTTCAAATATAAAAGAAACTTGGAGAAAAAGTAAGCTTGACACTAGGGTAAATCCTTGTATTATATGCCCATAGTATAGGTCGTAGCAATAATGTGTTATCCAATTAAATAATTACATTATTTAATTTTTGATTATGTATTAATTCAAAAACTAAATTAATAAGTCATTACCATAAGTTCAAATAATCTACAAAGATCGCACAAGGAATCATGGATTAATAATTTTAAACTCTAATAAAATTAAAAATTTAATTAACAACTTAATTAATTAATTGATTTTATAAATTCTAAATTACTCCACAAAACTTGGAATTTTACTCTAAAATTATAGTATAATTTATTAAAAGAATTGAATTGTTCATTTATATAGTCATTGCATATAAATTGATCTTTCATAAATAATTCATAATTAAAAAAAAGTCATATCCTTGACCTTTCTAATTACATCTTTCTAATTTATTATTCTCTAATAAATAATAAATTCATATACTTAATCACGAATTGAGCACTCTTATTATTCAAGACCTAAATTAATATATAAGAGAATCATTTATCTACTTCTTATTATAAAAAGAATGGATTCCACCATGTAATATTAACATTCCTGGCTACTAAACTTCATATGCCTCCAAAATATAAGGGATAAGATTAGATTTTTGAATCCATACTAAGCAAAACAAAAGGCATAATTTTGTAATAGGAGTATACTAATAACTCATGATTAAGATCATCTTATATATGACCATCGGTTGATATGATTAAAATATGCTATATTTTAACAAAAATTATTTAGCTATTCATATCACATCATATCTTAGTCCTACATAACCTTATATATACAATGCACTCTTTTAATAACTCACTACATTAATAGTTTGGAAAAAACTGTTTCATTCTTAGTGGAAATGACCTATACTAATAACATCTAATTAAAGATTCTATACTTTAATGGAATAATTAAATATATGTTATTGACCATTTTAGTTATCATTCTTGAATGTTATCCTGTTGTATATAACGCTTATATACCATATTTAAGGTTACATAAATAATTATGAAATTTTAATGATATTTATAAAGTATTCAATAATACATACACACAAATATAATGACAGATTCAATTTATTTATTTATAAATATGTCGTTTACAAAACATCATATGCTTTAAATGTATTTATTTTAATAATCTCCCATTTACCCTAAAGTAGATGTGACATGTCTTTTTAGCCCTTAATCTTACGGATGCGTTATGCCGTAATCCAGTTCTCAAAGAAAATGCTACCATTCGAAAAGATTGGTGAGCTGCAATGTCAACGTCTCTTGAGATTTTGGAATTTTCATAGCTCGCAAAGTAATTTGACAAGGCCTTGCAAAGAAAAGGAGAAAAAAGAGCTACATGAGAACAAACAAAATTACTCAATACTTGATGTTAGTTGCTCTTGTTTATTAAAAGAAAAGAGTAATTTACATATTAAATTCAACTCAATTATTATACGTACCTTTCTCACCAAGCCAAGATAAATCACATGTGGACTAAGTAAGCTCTAAATCTTTTGGCAAGATTTTTCTTCCATTAATTGAAACTAGATTCTCATCGTAACTGGCATGAAACCATGTCATCTGATCTCCAAAGTGAAGACTCCTCACCTTCTTCGAGAAAAGGTTGTACGAGACAAGGCCTTTGTCCCCTTCTCTCATAAGGACCTCATGGTTCATCCAAAATGCTACTAGGATCTTAAAAATTCCTTAGAGGGGACAATTAACAAATGTATAGTCCAAAACTATATAAGATGATTCTCTCTCTCTCTCTCTCTTATAAGGACATCGTGCCTGACCCTGTAATCCAAAACCATATCTCTTTCTCTCTCTTAGTCTAGGTGGGGCATGGTGTTGTTGAGGGGGGTGGGGGGGGGTGTGCGGGGAGGTGGTGGACAAGTGGGGAGTGCGATGGGATGGAAGGCCCAAAGGGTGGCGGGAGCGACAGGAAGAGGCTTGGTAGGGTCAGGCGACAAGAAGGGGGCATGGTACCGGCCTGATAGGAAAGGCCGGTGGGAGTTGGGCATAGTAGGAAAGGGTTCAGCGGGTTTGTTGGGCTAGGTGGTGGGGTCGTTGGGTTGGCGCTGACCAGAGAAAGGGTGGCAGGGATGTCTAGGGAGTCGCCGAGCAGATGGAGGGAAGGGTGGGAGGAGGGTGGTTGGGGGTGGGGGAGGAGAGGCAGGATGGCACGGTGGGGGCTTGTTTGGCTACTTCAATGTTATGGTTCTTGTTTTCAAATCAATGGTCAAGATTTGATTTTCTAAATCAATGGCTGAGATTAAATATGTTATTTTTAGCATTTCAAACAAAAAATTAATAGAGTTATGTCTAGGGGTGTTAATTTGATTTGTGTTGGTCTAAGCTATAATTTGGGTAAAACACAATAGGCTTCAGTGTAATTTATCCCAAAAAAAATAGCACATTAAATAGGCTATTTTACGCTTTTTAGTAGCAAATATAACATTGACATTAATATTTAAATTGAAGAGGGCCTTATTTATTAATTCTTAGCATAAATCTGCTATTTGGCTCTTGCTTCCTTAAAAATTATTGAAAACAAAACTAAAAGGTTAAAAAAAAAAGCTGCGACTATTCTAAAATTGAATAAAACAACACAGACCCGCAATGTCTCCTATTTGTCTACTTCACTTAAGCACGTATCTGATGCACAAATCAAGGGTACAAATTTTTTTAATTAAATGAGAGCACATATTTGTAAAAAGATGAGAGAACATACCAGTGGGCTTCTAATTGATACCCCGATTAAAGCATGTATTTGAACCTCTTGTAGGAATCCCAAAATTATAAACCAACATGACGAAGACAGAAGAGTCAGCGTAGCGAATACAAGGATCGATGGCAAGCAAAGCAATATTAGGAATTTGGAATGAAGAATTAAAACATGTATAGAATACACTTTTTTAAAAGCATTAATTGCCCTTTCGGTTGAGTTTGTTTATGCAAATCATTACAAATCGCTTCCAGGATATGACAATTTTTTTTTGTTTGTGCTTCTACACTAAGAAATAATGAAGAATACATAAAGAATGACAAACATAGTTTTCTAAGTGAGAGCAAATACGTGAGAAAATAAATTATTTCTGATCATGTTTTTTATTTAATAAAGACTTCAAAACACTTTTTAAGAATAATTGTCTCACATTTGGAAAGGAAAAACCTTGACAATAAAATTATTATTCCAACAATATTGTTTCTGAAAAGTTATCACTTTTCAAATTCAAAACACTATTTAATAATATATGCCACCCATTTAGAAAGGATATTACTTTTCTGATAAAATTAAAATTCTAATTACATTATTTTTGAAAATTATCACTTTTCAAAATATTAAACTGAATTATATTAGTTTAATTTAAATCCAAATTTAATTAAATCTGAATTTTATTAATTAAAAAATATTTTTTAGACCGCAATTGTACACGTGCTTGCACCTTTGTGTCAAGTACCAAGTGCGCTTGGTAAGTGCAACCTTACTGCCAACGCTACGCGTGCGCATGCAAGCTTAAAGTAAATCTAAGGGGCATGTGTCATCAAACCTTTTAAAAAGTTAATATATTATAAAGTGCTACCCTACTTCATAAGTTTCCAATGTAGGCCTTTTGATTATCTATAACATTCTTCTTTTTGTTAAGACTTGAACATTTCCAATATTCCCACTTGTTCAAGTATTAATATAAAGAAGATCACTCCAAAAATTCTAACAGTGCTTATGAAAAGAGTAGGGTATCCTTAGATTTGAGCCTTACTTTAATGTAAGTATCACAAGGTAGTTATCGAAATCTCTGGTAATGAAAAACTTTGAATCAATTATTCCTTTGATACAATCGATAATACTACACACATAAACACTTTTTTGTTCTTATATTTTACACCCTACTCGCTTAGCATTTTTAATAGCCATATGTTCAACTTGTTTTATGAACTTTTTACAAAGAAACTCCAACTCTTCTCTTTGATGGTCAAATACTTCCATAATTCTTGTAAAGTTATGTCATCTATCCTATGAAGGAGTTCCTTTCTCTAACTACTCCAACTCTAGGGTAATTTAGCAATAATAGCACCAACTAAGAATGATTCAAAAATCTATATTTTTAATTGATGAAGCTTAGTCACTAAAACTTGCAACTCATGTGTTTGATTAAGAATGGACTTTGAATCAACCATAGAAAACTCTAAATATTTCAGAGTTAGGAATTTGTTCGTAAATCCCCTATCGGTTTTGTACTTGTATTCGAGAAAATTCTAAATTTCTAGTGGAAATTGCTCGAGTTACAGAGATTATAGAGCCTATCCTAGAGAATGTTGAGAATGTGACTCTGACACATCACTTCACCATCTTCTTGCTTCTTCTTGAGGCCTTCACTCTTTGGAATCATCTTCTTTCAATTCAAAAAGTGGCTCTAAGTTAGGATCTACAATGTAGATGATCTTTAGGATGACGAAAAGAAATATACTTTTCTTTTCCAGCAATAAAACTAGTTCTATAGAAGCAATCAAGTTGAATGTTGGGATCGAAAAAGGCTATCTTTTTCTCAATTTCCATTGTAGAGAATAAAACCCTACAGTTGTTGAAGAATGTGGGTAGATTTATGAAAATGAAAGTAAGAAATTTTGGAAACAAGAGTTAGGTTTGAAGAGTAAAGAATTATTTTTCTTAAGGTTTTATTTACCTCGCCACTACAGTTTACTAACTAGATTTTTATGGCAAATTACCCTTAAGATACAACAAACCATAAACACAATAACTAGCAATATTTTTGTATTCTAGAACAAGATTAAAATATAAAAAAATTCTAGAGCATTATTATAAATACATGGGTGTCTATTCATAAATAGATACAACCTTTGCAATAAATACCACCTTTCACATAAAGGAAACAAAGCTTGCATGATGGCCTTTTACCATCATATAAGGTTGGTTTTTAGTCAGCTCTTTGCACATTTTGAGTGCATCTTATATGACGGTTTCTTAGAAAAATCATTGTGCAATGTGGAATCTTACACGACAATTTTTATGAAAAACTGTCGTATATGCTAGAATTTTCACGACGGTTTGTAACAAAAACCATCATGGAAAATTGGCTATAAATAAGAAAATTTTGAATCTCACATTTCCTATAGGATGGCCAATCTTGATTCTTATCCATTGATCCAAGGCCCTGATTACACAATCATATATTTACATTTAACATAAAAAAATTTTACAACACAATTCAAATGCATAAAGTGAAGAAACCTATTCAAATGCACAAAAATTTCTCTTAGTACCTAAAAAAAAGAAACCTATTTAAATGGTTTACCCACTCAATTCTAACCTCAAGTAAATCATTACTAGTGTAAAAATCTTTTTTTAAAAGCTCGACCATGCCATTATCCATAAAAATTATATCCTGCATATAACATAAAATACAATAATCACATTCAATGTTGCTGGGTTGCCTTGGATACTTACAAATTCTATAAAGGGTTTTACAGCCTAGTCGATATATTACATCAATTTTCGTTGCAACTTTTCGATCTTTGAGGGCTTCAAACACTACTAGAAATTTGAGATTATACTATCCTCATTTAACGACTTTTTAAAAAAAAAAAAATTGTCATAGTAAGGGAGAAAAAACATTGGGAGTTTGCCTGAGAAAACAAAAACTGTCGTGGTAGGATAAGGCATCTTTCATGATGATTTTTAGGAAAAACCATCATGGTAGATCACATTATACCTGACAGTTTTTTGTTAAAATCATCATGTAAGAAGATACTTTTTACGACATTTTTTATAAAAACTATCATGGAAGATATGTTAAAATCCCTATTCCAGCTCAACAATCAGACAAGAATCACAGACCTCTAAAAAACACATCTAGAACCTCCCAAAACTACTGTCTCCATCCCTCTCTGCCTCCATCCTCCGTAACTTCCTTCCTAATTATAAGTGTTTAATTTGGAATATTTATAAATAGGTTTTGATTTTTTTTATTAGCTTTTTGATTTGTGAATTTATAATTATGATCAGTTACTTAAATGTATTGGGCATGATTAATTTATGGATCAATTAGTATTATTGATCAATGTTTATTGTTTTATGGATATGATTAGTTATTTAGATATGGGTATGATTTATTTGTTAATTTTTTAGTTTGTTAGTTATTTGGATATGATGGTTATGATTAATTTGTTTTATGGATATGATTTATTATTTGAATATGATGGCTATGTATAATTTATGGATATTTGAGTATGAATAGCTATATTGAAATTGATGGGTATGACTAATTTGTAAAATTTGTGGATTTATGGTATGACTTATATGTGGTAGGTTAATTAATTTGTGAAATTGTTTTTAATTGGACTGCATTATATGTATTTCGATTTAGAAGTTACAGAATGGATAAGAAATAGATGTGAGATTTTCAACAGACTAGAGAGTATGTGAATGGTGTGGAACAGTTCTTGGATTTTGCCAAAACTTATGCCCAAGATGATAAAATTCGGTGTCCTTATGTTTAATGTAGAAACTATAGATTTCATTCAATTTCAATTGTTATAGGATATTTATTTCAAAATGGGATTATAAGTAGTTACCAAACATGGCTTTTTAATGATGAGTTTAAGTTCAATACAGCTTTAGTACGCAAAGAAAGGAACCTATTGTGCAAGATAATATGAATGATCACGACAATATGGTTTATATGGTCAATGATTTAGAAGATTACTTTTTACATCATCTGGAAATGATACCGAGACACTCATGCATGATGGGTGTATCAATTTAATCAAATTGTCCACTCTAGTTGGATTATGGAATTTGAAAGTGGTGGGTGGTCAAATTCTAGTTTCACAAATCTTTTAGAATTTCTAGGAAGGCTTCTACTGGAGGGTAATAAATTACCAACTAGTATGTATAAGACTAAGAAGACTTTAAGCACTTTGGGAATGAAGTATGAGAAAATTAGTACTTGTGAAAATGGTTGTGTTCTTTATAGGAATGAGTATGAGGACAGGAATTATTACCCAGTTTGTAAAGAATCAAGCTAGAAGAAAAGAAAGGAGTCAAAAGATGGTAAGAATGAGTGTCATCGAAGGTGTTCTAGTACATTTTACTAGTACCACGTTTGAGGCGTTTACTCGGAAACACAAAGCATGCCAAGAATTTGACATGGTATCATGACAAACAAGTCTATGATGTTATGCTTAGACATTTGATGGATTCATCACAATAGAAGACTTTTGAAGCTGATGATCCCAAGTTTAACGCGGATCCAAGAAATGTACATTTCGCTTATGGATGAAATGAACCTATGTGGTAACATGAATAGTAGGCATAGCACTATGTCCATAATACTCGTCAACTACAATCTCTCTCCAAAAATATGCTTGAAGCAAAAGTTCTTAATGTTGTCTTGATTGATTTTGGGTCCTCACTATCCAGGGAATGACATTGATGTGTGCTTAACACCGTTAATTGATGACCTAAAGAACTTGTGGGAAAATGGAATCGAAGTTAGAGTTGCTTACCAAGAAGAGACGTTCATACTCTGTGCAATGTTGATATGGATAATTAATGACTTCCCCACATATGATAATTTATCTAGTTATTTGATAAAGAGTTTTATTAGTTGTCCTATTTGTATAAATGAAACATCTCACAAACGGTCGAAGAATTGTAAGAAAACGATTTTTCTTGGTCATAGAAGATGGTTGCCAAGAGATTATCATTACCGCAAAAAAGAAAGCTTTTAATAGCAACATCGAAGAAAGAGACCCTTTTTGGCCTTTGACAGGTAAACAAATATTTGAAATAGTAAAAGATGTGAAAGTGGTACTCGAGAAGAGAAAGTGAGGTAAGGACAACGCTGATAGATGAACCATGGAAAAAGATATCAATCTTTTTTGAACTTCCATATTAGAAGACACTTTTTGGTCGTCATTGCTTAGATGTTATGCATATTGAGAAAAACGTTTGTGAATCAATAGTCAGCACAATACATGATAGTTCGGGCAAGACTAAGAATAGTAAAAAAGCATGGTTGGATCTAATGGAACTAGAGATTAGGCTAATTTGTTTCCCAAAAAAAGAGGGAACCGCACATACTTATCGCTAGCAAAGCACACGTTATTAAGAAGGAAAAAAGAAAGATTTGTGAATGGCTTGCTTTGTTGAAAGTGTCAATGGCTATTCTTTGAACTTTAAAAGTTGGTGTCAGTGAAGGATTTGAAACTTGTTGGCATTTAAACACATGATTCTCATGTGTTGATGCAACAATTGCTACCACTTGTGTTGCGAGGAATTCTAACAAAGGATATTGGATTTACAATTACCAAGTTGTGATCGTTCTTTAAATCAATATGCTCCAAGATAATTGATCCATTTATGCTAGATTCACTATAATCAGAGTTGATGCAAACCTTGTATATGCTTGAGAAGTATTTTTCGTGGCATTTTTTGACATCATGATTCATTTAATAGCGTACTTAGTATGTGAAGTTAAGTTATGCGACTGGTATATTTAAGATGGATGCACCTATTTGAAAGGTATATGAAGGTTTTGAAGGGCTATGTGAAGAACCGAAATAGGCCGAAAGGATGTATTGCAGAAAGTTATATAGCAGAGGAATCGGTTGAATTTTGCTCCAAGTACTCATGCAATGCGGAAGCAATTGGGGTGTCAAAGACAATAAACATTGAGGCTAAGGGCTATCTATTGACAATCCTTCCTTGGTAAATCGAGGGGAGTGGAAATAAGCTTGTCTTTATGTCTTGCACAATGCTAGTAAAGTGGAGCCTTTCATTGAGGTGCACATGAAGGAATTAAAAAAGGTGAACCCAAAAAGAGAAATAAATAAGAAGTAGTTGTAAGATGAATACAACTGGACCTTTCAGAAGTGGATTACAACATACATTTATGCTAAGTGCTCCACATCATAAGATAAAAGCATGTTATAAGACTTAAAGATCCTAGTTAGAAGACTGTCATCAATACTTATAGGGTACATATCATATTTCATAAATGATTACACTTTTCACACTTGTGAAAAAGATAAGAAACATCCTATCCAAATAGCGGTGTGACTCTTTGTATCGAGGCTATGCATATTTTCTTCGCCAAGGACAAGAATCTGGTATATAGGACCACGAACTACTTTGGTTTTATTAAAGATATTTAGGAACTTGATTATAAGGGATTGCGTATATTACTTTTTAAGTGCAAGTGGGCCAACAATAGCTATGTTAAAACTGATAATGACAGCATCACGGTGGTTGACTTTAGGATATTGGGTTGCAAAACATCCCTTCATTTTGGCAACACAAGCAATCCAAGTTGTTTATACAATGGATCTTGAAGATTTAGAATTGTCCCTAGTCATCTCGATGAAGCCAAGAGTAGTTAATTGATGGTGAAGAGGTTGTCAAGGTTTACATGGACATCGCCTCATTCACAAAGGATTGCCACTAGTTGAAGAGATTGATGACTTTGACGATGATATTTCCCACTTACTTCATGAAGATGTGGAATGGACATTTATTGAGGAAGCAAAGAAAAGCAGGGAAAAAATAAACATTTGTAAACAAATTTATGTCAATTTATTCCAATGTAGTTTTTTTTTTTTGTTTTTTCTTCTTTGTTAAGCTAAGAAATATAGATATATAGTTATTTTTGTGATAAAACAGCAAAAAGTAAAAACTTTGGGCCATTAGATGCATAACACATGGGCTGGCCACCCTAGGTAGACGAGAAAAAGGTTCGAGAAGAGGTGTTTTTGACCAATTTTTCATGATGGTTTTTATACGTGATGGTTTTAATGAAAAATCAACATTAAAATTATACATTCCATGATGTTTTTCCAAAAAATCATCATCCTATCTTATCATTACATGGTGGTTTTTACTAAAAACCATCGTGTAGTGATAACTCTCCAATTTAAGCCCATGGTAGGGCTTATAATTTGAAATTTCATATCCTTTCTCTCACACACACACACATATTTCAGCACCATGATACCTTCTCTCTCACACTCCGCCCCCATGACATTGTCGTTGCCGCCACCGTTGACCTAACCCAATGCCATACCATTGCACCCACCGCCATCGACCCAAACCCTCAAGCAAGGAGAATAAGCCAATGACCTAAACCCAAGCCGTTGCCATCTTTCTTTCTCTCTCTCTTGCCTCTTCTCCTCCCTCAAATCTGACAATTGTTTTTCTCACGCTATGTCCCTTGCTACACCGTTGATGTAGCCATGTCCCTCACCAACAGCATTGACCCAACCTTGTCGGAGCATATTTGTAAGTTTTGCAATTTTGAATAAGTATTTTATTGTTTTATTTAACTTTTAGTTATATAGTTTTGCAATTTTTATTTAATTTTATTTTTAATTAGCTCAATGTAAGTGTTAGTTCTAAACTTAGAGTTGTTTAGCTATAGTGTTGCAAGAGTTTTATTGTTATTTTTAAACTTATCATTATTTTATTGTTAGTTCTAGACTAAGTTTTAGTTCTAGACTTATTGTTGCATTGCCCACCACATTTATGATGAAAGGCCTCCATGACCATCACTAGCAATTAGTTTTGTAACTTTGTTTTGTTATTTTAGTGTTCTTTAGGTTTAGTTTATGTTATGTTATGTTAATTAGTTTTATTTTCGTTATTATTGTTAACTTTATTAATTCGTTATATTAATTAACTATATTAGTTAATGCTTTGTTTTATTCACTATCACTAATAATTATAGTTTACCTTTTATTTTCAAATTAAATCTACTAATTTGGTTGATTGGTTTATGTTAATTCATGTGTTTGCCTTTCCATAAGGATTTGGTTAAGATTAGGTAAAAATGTCACAAGAGAGTGATAATGAGGACTATAATGAAGAGTATGAAGAGTAAACACCATCTTCTTCCCAACGTAGCAAGGGAAAACTAGTTAACAAGCCTGAAGAAAAACCGAATTCGATCCCAAAGTTGAATTTGAGTGGAGAGCTACTTTAATGAAAAGAGTTCATCAGATAAAGAAGAGAGGATTAAGAATAAAAGTGACATTTGATGCAAAATGCAAACTAGAAGGCATAATCAAAAGTGAATTAAGCAGTTGGATTGGAGTCCTTAATCGCGAACATGTTCCAATATGGATTAAAGATTGGAGAACTAAGGATTTGGATAGAGTAAGAGATGTTATCTAGAGAGAAATTTATGAAGATCTCACAGTTGAGAAGTAGCATAGGAAAAAGCTATGAAGATTTGTGATAAATTAGCAAAAGGGTTTAGATCCAACCTCTACGTTACTTTTGTAATGCCCAACCTTTCCATTCCAAACGATGATGACAATGTATTTAAGCCGCCTCTTATGGAAGTACACTACTATCCTTCTATAACCGATGATGATTGGGAAACATTTGTTAAGTACCATTATTCTGCCAAATTCTAATTTCTATCGGCACACGTAAGAAAAATAAGAGCTCAAAATGAATATGGTTCTATGGTTGTTTGAGACGATCGAGTGCTTGAGCATTATTGGTACGTTATTATCTTACTTATATTACATATATTAATTATTCTATCAATAATATGTTACTAATATAGCAAAACATTATTAGTTGAAATGGGTGTGTTACCATCACGGGAGAAGTTTTGGGTAAAATCACGTCAAGGTCCTGATGAAAAATTTAAAAAACTAAATTGTATAGAAATTGGGAACTTGATTGTAAGTTTATTGAATTCAAATTCTTAATTTGTAATCTTATAAATTTTCAAGCATATTAAGACCAACTTGGTTTGTTATTGTTTTATAGGATGACTACACGGAGCAACAAAGTCAAGGGACCTTCAAGTCCATCGGTAACAATGACAAACGAGGGCACTAGGGAAACTACAACATTCATGACATGTTCACAGTCAATCTAAGCATGTCAAGTAGTCTCAATACTTCAACCTCTGACCAACTTCAAAATTCAATTCCCAAATGTCGAAGATGTAAGGGGAAATTACAAAACTGCAAGGTCTTGTGACCAAATTTCTTTCCCAAGGAGGTATCAAACTGAAAAATGAGACCATTTCACAATGCAACAGCTTTAAGGCTAGCTGTAACCTTCCTGACAATGAAGCAAAAGCTCCAAAAGTACCATTGTTACCTCATTGTCAAGAGCCTGAACAACATCAAGAATGCAGACTGTTTGTTGATGATAGAATTAGTGGTGGGTGTACACTTGTTGTGCTTGGAAAGGTGTAGATGGAGAGTCTTTCAATTAATACAGTCCATGAAAGACTCTTAGGGGACAAAAATGTGAGCATTATTATCATTATCCCTAGAGTTAGAACGGCTAAATTACTTGTTCTGAAAATTAAAGCAACAACTATGGATGATGCCACTGAAGGCTTGGCTGCGTAACCAAAAAGGTTAAATGAAGCCATTGTAACGACGACAATGAGTCGAGTGCCTAGCCATATTTTCAAGATGTTGAGGGAAGGAAACACTCAAAAAAGAAATGTTATAGAAAAGTAAGAGAGTCACAATCTAAATTAGAACAACATCTAGTTGTTGGGAAACAACCCATTGCAAATGAGTCCCTACCTTCATTTAACTTCTCTTTAGTTCCTCCAAAATTTATACAGTTAGCTTTATACGTACATGCTTTCATGTGAGATAGGTTGGTGGTTTAGTGCTTAATACCAGGAAGAATCACTGGCAATGAAATACCTATCCATATGGGGTACAAAGACATTTACTACTTCATCATATTTTATAAAATCGAGTTGAACTACAAAATTGTATACCTTAGGTAATAGTTCTATCCTTAATTCTTACTTTTTTAAATGTATGTAGAGTTGTAAAGGGCATTCAAATAAGTTAATTTATTGTTTTTATTGTAGATTTTTTTTTTGTGGAATATTATGAACATCAAGGCAAGGCTCAAAATTCCAATTTCATATCATCAGCCCTTGTCTCAAGTGTTGTAAGAGACCTACATAGTGATGTTAGAGAGCGCACTATGTCACTCCTCAATCTTTTAGCTCAAGCACCGAAAGGGAAATTATTCTTGTGCCATATAATGTTGGAGAATATTAGATGTTAATACTTGTTTCACAATGGAATGACCAAATATTTTGGTTTGATCCCCTCAGACACTAACCACGTGATGATTTTGTATCACTCATAAGATTATAAGTATCAATTTTTCTTATAAAATTAACTATGTTAAGTTTTACAAAATTGTGTTTATTAATTCATTTTAGCCATGACACATTTTTAGAGCGCTTAATGATTGAAAACTTCAAGTGGGAAGTGGTGTGACAATGCAAGAGAATAGAACGCCATATTCCCACTGCAAGTGTCCTAGACAAGGAGGAAACGTAAAATGTGGTTTTTTTTTAAATTTTACGATACATGTAGGACATAATTAATTATGGTATACAAGGGCTATCAAAAAAGGAATTTATATACATAAGGATATAAATGAGGTTAAAGTTAAGTGCGTACAATTTATAAGTAGATATCTCACCTATAGCTAGAATAGCAGATAAATGATTATGTAAAATAGTTCAATGTAAATGATTTTGTAAAGACTTTGTATTTTAATATGCATTTTTTTTTTTTTTTTTTTGCAATTAGGGCCTCATAATAATGAATGACATATGGGACTAGTTATCCTGTGGAAAATCAGAAATAGAGCGTTTTTTTTTTTTTTTTTTGCCCATGACCAATTTTTCACGATGATTTTTCACAGAAACTATCATGTAAGGTTCAATGAAATGATTTTTTATGACAATCTAAAAAAAAACCCATCGTGTAATGATGACATTCCATGACAGTTTTCAAAAAACTGTCATGATAAAATGGCACCAACTGTTCCCAATTGGCTCATAAATGAACGTTCCCAACAATAAAAACCATTATAAAAACTCAAGATGATACCACGACAAAGGTTTTCACAATAGTTTTTCAACCGTCATAAAAGTTTTCCACGACAGTTTAAAACCATTGTGGAAAGCCCAGTTTGTAGTGGGGGAAAATTTTTCAAAATGATGAAGAATTAAACATAATAGTATCATATATATCAAACCTCATTTTACAACAAAAAATCATACTTAGTGATAATAACATTAAAAAAATCCTGGCGTGGTTTATTCCACGAGGATCAAACTAAAACAATTCATCCTCCCATAGTTCAACCAGTGCCAACATCTATTGTTCCTTAGTATTGTATGGCATAAATGATTTTCCTCTTCGTGTTTGTTGTTAAAAAAGTTGAAAAGAGCCGTGGCGCACTCCCCAACATCATCATCTCCAACAATCGCATAAGGTTAAAACTTAAACACAATAAATTGATGGAATTGATTAACTAAACACATAAACAAATCAACTAAGTGTTAAACAACAAAACAAATTGATAAAATTAATTTATGAACCAAAACCGAAACTAAAAATAAATAACACTAAATAATAAAATCCTAAAACTAACAAAATTAAGTTATCACACTAATTAAAACCAATTACTAAAACCAACATGCATAACTAACAAAAACACATTAACAAAAAAACAAATTAATATAACTAACATTGAAATTAAATACTAACAATACATTAAATAAAAAAATTAACAAACGAACAAAACTAAGTTACAATACTTATTAACAAAACTAAATAACATAAATTGATTTTAAAATTGAAACTAAAACTAAAATTCTAAATAATTGATATTAAAATTAATTCACACAACTAATATTAAAGTCCATTCTCAAAATGCTAATACACATACTAAACTAACTACTAACTTAAATTAATTTTAAAACTAAAACTAAAACTAAAATCCTAAATAATTGATATTAAAACTAATTCACACAACTAACATTAAAGTCTATTCCCAAAGTGCTAGTATATATACTAAACTAATTATTAATGCTAAAACTAAAGCTAAAGCTAAAACTAAAACTAAAACTAAAACTATATGACATGTGGATTTTCAATAAACATGTGGTAGGTGTCATAAAAAGAAATTCAATTCGAGTATGATCATCCAATTTCTTAAACCAAAATTCAAATTTTCAATTTCTTTATACAAATTCATTAGATAAAAACTATATAACAAAAAATGAGAAAAAACTAAACTAAAATAAAGGGGAAATATTGTTACCATATGGAGCATTCAATCGGGGTCAACAATGGTCATAGGCGACAGCAACACGCACTAATGAAGGTGGTGTTGGGTTATGGAGGAGGGTGGCATGCATGGTGGCGGAATGCATGAAGAGGAAATGGCAAGACAAAAAGGGTTTGAGAGACAGAGGCGGTGTGCACGAGGAGGAGGGTAGCGTCTAGTTGTTTTGGGGCTGGGTTAAAGCGGCAGCGGGATTAGGGTTGTGGGGGGTTGGCTCGACGGCAGAGCAAGATCGACAAAAAGGGGTGTAAGGTGATTTTTTAAAAAAGCTTACATGACGGTTTTTTTAAAAAACCATCGTATAGGATTGAAAACAACGATATTTCATTTTCTAATAACAAAGGAAGCTTACATAATGATTTTCTTAGACAACAATCATATGAGATAGAAAACAACACTGTTTAACTTTCTTATAACAAAGGCTTATGAGCATAAAGCTTAATATTAATAATATTAAGTCTTAACAATATATTATTAATTTATGTTAATGTTAATAATATATTAACAATATTGGTATGATAACATTCCTATTATTATCCTTATTTTTATGTTATTATTTTATATTAATATGATATTTATGATGATATTATATTATTATTTAATAATAATATATTAGCTTAATGACGGTTTTTCATAGAAATCATCATGTAAGCCTTTAGCTTATATGATGATTTTTAGAAAAAATTGTCATGCAAAATGCCATTCATTTTCTAATAACAAAGGATAGCTTATACGATTTTTTTTAAACTATGTATATGATAGTTTTAAAAACCTCGTGCAAGTTGGGGATAAAATTATGTCGTTTAGCCCTAGCTGTAATTTTAAATATCGCGCCCTATCTAGTCCTCCATATTTGAGCTTCTTCCTTTCTCTCTCTATCAAATTCGCGTACAACCGGTACGATTATTTGGGACCTTTCAAATAATAAGACAAGATCATAACTGAGCATAATTGACACATGCATATTATTGTCGTATATTATTTTAAATTTTTGAGAGTTGTAATTCCTATTTGTTAAGCGAAAGCTCATCCAATTATGTTCATACTGTAAGTAAGCAATTGTCAGTACTGTCTAATGGAAGACAGTGAAGTGGTGGAATATCAAAGTGAAGTTATGAGAAATGGATACCGCATGTTTACTACTTTTGTTGCAACAAAAAGTAAAAATGGTTTTATTAAAAATAATAATTAAGTTAACTAGTAAAGTTATAAAAAAAAAAATTCATAAAATACACAATCTAAATAACTGTATGCTTAAGTAATTAAGTAATAGTCATATAGGTAGAGTCGTCATAAAAGTAATAGTATAAAATTGTAATCCCATAAGCTTAAATAGGATGAGACCTACTCTTTTGTTAGTAGCCCCTTGATTTCCTAGTTTAACATGTAGTATATTTTTTAGAATGAGACCTATTTTTTTGTTAATAGAAAAATTGTAACCCTATAGGCTTAAATAGGATTGCTCGTAACTATTTCTTATCACTAATTAGAAATCTTAAAGCCTACCATTTGGTTTAAATATTTTATGTGAAGGGAACGATGGAGGATAAGTATTGGCTAAGTATTTGTGATGGAAAAGGCATGTAATATTTAACAAAATTGAAACATAATAGCTAAAAAGGTCATTTGTTTGATTACGAGAGCGTTTAGTAACGTCGTTCACAAAATTTTGTTCTAACTCTTACTGTGTAAAGCTTTTACACGCCACAGCATAAAATAAAGGTAGGTTACAGTGTAAAGTTCTTGTATGCTACAATAAAATCGTTCTAACTTTTAATCTAACTGTGTTGTCAAACCTTTTTGCTTTTAACATGGCTAACTTTAAAAGCTATTGTATACTCAAAAAAGGACATGATTTGGAAAATGTCTACAAGGTAGTCGTTATTTTCTTCACTCTCAAAGCAATCATTACTTAATGTTGTTTGTTTCTATTATTATTATTATTATTATGAGAACGTCAATGGTAAAGAACGATAAAATTCTTCACTGGTGGAGAATGTTTTTGGTCTATTAGATCTTAATTTTATGGTAAAAAACAAATAAGCTTATGATAAGTTAAAATAAACCCACACACACCAAATTCACTTATTTTTTATTTATACAAAATTTATTAAAAACAACTGATTTTATTCAATATGTCCACCATTGGTTTCTTTAAGCTTTTGAACTCAGTCCTTCGTCCAAACCAAATACAAACCCTAACTAAATACAAGTTTTGAGGACCTTCTCCAATGGCTGCCGCCAGCAGCTCCATACTCCAACATCGGCGTCAGACTTCAGGATGTCAAACCACCGTCTTCGAGCCTGCCTCAGTACACGACATTAGGAGCCTTCTATCCTAGCTCCTACACCATGTTCTCTGACAAAGCTCATCGGACACTTACTGTTTGTATATTTTACGAGTTAAAAAACAAGGACTGCATAGAAGCAAGAGAAGGAAGAAGCAAAGGACGAATAATAGTCTTTCAATAATTTACGAATTGATTTACAAAACTTAAATTAATTTACCACTTGATTTGCAAAACTCAAATTTACTTCAAAATACAAAATCATTTTAAAAACCAGTTCAAATTAATTTCAAACTCAAATAAATAAAATCAGTTCAAAAGCCTAGGTCCAGCTACGAAAACAAGGTTGTGGGTCTGGTCGCCAGCCGCCGCGAATCTCATCACAAAACCAGATGAAGCCCCCGCGACCAGCCACCACGAATCTCATTGTGAAACCAAACGAACGCGAAACCAGATGAAGCTCCCACGACCAACCGCTGAATCTCGTCGCGAAACCAAACGACGCCGTTGAAACCCCCACGAACCCAATTGCCAACCTCCACGAATCTCGTCACAGCCCCCGCAAACCTTGAACCCAGCCTTCCAAGATCTGGTAAGGTGACATCTGGAAGTGGTGAAGCAACCAGCCACGATGGCTACCATGGAAGACCTGGAAAAAAATTCTGGGTTTTCTTTTTCAGATAAAAATGTTGTAATTAATTGTTAAATCCTATGTGATGAGGTCTATTTTCATTTCTGAAATTTGAAGATTGTATATTGTCGCCCGATTATTTTCTACCAGTAGATTATATTTTTGCACTCCACAGTAGCATTTTCTTATTATTAATATTATCAATATTATTATTATTATTGTGGAAAGGTCTATGATAGAGAACGGCCAAGATTCTCTATTGGTGAAGAACAAAATATTAACCATTGAATGGTTATCTAATGATTATTAGTAATGGAGCTTATAGCTAAACAAATAGTCTTGAACATAGAGATTGAACAACACAAATTGAATCTCTAACTGTTGATTTAATAGAACTTTTAATCTCTACCCTTAATTCCAAAAGATGTCAAAAAAACCCTAGTACTACCATCACAAACTCCATAGACGCCGCTGCTACCCCTTCGCACGTTGTCATCAGTCACACGTCGTCATTGTAAACTTTAATATCTGTAATTCCCAGAAATCTTAAAACTCAATAATTTTTACAGAAGAAGATTTAGAGCGTACCTTGATTCATAGCTTCAATAATTGGAGAACTCTAGAATAGAAATTGTCAGAGAAGAAGAACCCAGTTTCTCTCTCTAAACCCTCAATTTTCTTTTAACGTATTTTTCTGATGGAGAGAAGAATACAAAATTGATTGGGTGGAGAGAGGACTAGACTCCTATTTATAGACCCTCAATAGGTGCCTTTCCATCAAAGCACATATCTCTTCAGATATAGACATATCCTTTCAGTAAGAGACATATCTTTTAATAAGAGTTGCAACCCCTCATAGCCAATAGAATTTTAGCATTTAAATAATTATTAAACTAAATAAATAAATCTGATAGATTTTAGAGGCCTTGATATATATGGGCCATAATTCTAACATTCTCCCACTTGGCCCATATAATATTTATCTATTAGTTTAATAATGCTATAATGTGCACAACAATATTATGCTAAATCTTCTTAAAATTGGCTAATACTCTACATCATAATTAAACAGAAAATCTAAAGTGAGTCATGGCGGTTGTACATCACAATTTAGTGTAGTCCCTTCCATGTACTACAACATTAGACATCTATTTAACATGATTCATAATTGAGAGGTATAATAATAGTCCACTTTAATGTCTTCAATGAGACAATCCTGTTTAAACAT
>CAMOHE010018157.1:0-26155 GCA_946598075.1 Artocarpus hirsutus
ATCAACGCGTGCTTCCAACCAGCGTCTGTTTGCTTCGTAAATTTAAAATATATTACTTTGAATTTTTTTTTTAAAGATAAAAGTTTGAAAAATATAGTCTAAAATTATAAGTTGAATTAATGTTTAGATGTTAATTGATTTTAGATTTTAAAAAATAATAAAATTATAAAATATATTTGTGAGAAAAAGGTTAAAAACTTGAGTTAAATATCTTGAAATTAAAAAAATGTTAAACCCAAATCCACCTTTTTGAGTTCAATGTTTATGATTGAGTTTGTGGTTTTTTTTTTTTTTTTTTTGCCTCAAAAGCTTGAACCATTGAACCCCTCAACAAGCACACCATAAATAACTGCATGCAGAATTTTTCTTTTTCCAACTTGAAATTTAAGAGTGTTACAAGTACGTCAATCACTTGATAAATGTAGTATAATTGTTTCCGATATATTAAAGTTAATTCAATAAAAAAAAAGTAGTTAGAAGCAGTCCAGACTTTTTTTTTTTTTTTTTTTTTGAGGGGATCAGTCAAGAGAACCTAAGACATGTTTGGTACTTAACAAATTCTAAGTGCAAGATTAACTATTCTCTTACTAATCTTCACTATGTTGTAGTAGCAAAGAAAATTAATCTTTTCTTTTCAAAATTATCAGGCATTTCATCAATTACTTTCTAAGAAACTAGAGGGAAAATAATATCTTGGTTGTGGCCATATATGTATAAATACATATACCGCGTTATGATTCATACTCAAGTTTCAGATTCAATAACAATGCTTGTTTAAACACAAATTCATAATCTGAAAATTAAATAACACAAGCTAGAAACGTAAACATTTTCGTTGTACTGAAAAATAAAAATGTGGAGACTGATTAGTTAAATTAACTAAAGCTTAAGACACAAATCAACAACTTCTTTTGTGCCATCATCAGATTGATCGCCACCATTCTCGAGAGCTTTCCCCTTTGTTGCTGGATTGATAGCAATGTTCGGAGTAGTCGGCGAAGCACTAGAACGTCCGAGATCGAGATAAAATCCGCCACTAGTTTCTTCAAATCTTGAAGAAGAAGAACTACTTCCTGATCCCAACCTTAATCCACCAACATTAGTACTACCAGCTAAAATGCCCTCCGATCTTGACATCACATCGATGAAAGATTTGGGCCTCACAAAGCCCTGCCTTGAAAACCACAAGCTGCCGCTGCCGCCATCACTGCAACCACCATCAAGGCCAAACCGGGACCCACTGGCGGTGGCCGGATTAGGCTTGTGAATCATTGAGCCTGTACGGACCCCGAGTGGTGACCTATTGAAAGATCCGTACAAATGGTAAGAGGGAATGTGTGAATAAGCGTAGTAAGGGAATTGAGGGTGCCTGAACGCTGCCGCCGCGTGGTCCATCCCCCGGGATCGTTTGGCCATTGCGCGCTCTTGTTTGTGTGCGTTTTGATGCCCTCCCAACGCTTGGGACGTGGAGAACGATCTCTTGCAAAAGTTGCATGTAAAAACCCTAGTTTTAGATTTTATAGGCTTTTTCTCACGTGCGGTCTCACATGAAGAAGACTCTATGCTTTTGTTGTTGGCATGATCATGATGATGAGGAGAACTAGGGTTTTCAGAGTTGAAAAGATTGAGTTCTAACATCGATCTACCTACAGATTTGTCGTTTGAAAGTTTCAGATCAAGAAGAAATCGAGAACTCGATCCAGATTCTTCTAGTGGATGAGATTGTGATTTTTCTTTCTGTGCCATTTGCATCTTCTTGTGATCTCCATATGAGGCTGCGGACATTCTTGAAGCCTCTGAAGGACATGCTTGTAATAAAGAAAGGTCTTCCATGGAAGAAAAATTATTTTGATTCACAATTAATTAATAGAAAGAGTCGGAGAAATAACAAAAGAGAAACATGGAGTTTTGGCAAAGATTGAAGAGAGTTAGATCATCTATTTATTGTCGTTTTGAAATAAATGCTTGATATCCATGTTTGGAAAGAGATATCGTTTACCAACTATCGTTTGCATTATTTTAACAAAAAAAGATGGTGAAATTTTAATTTGTTTGATTTTGGCTAGTTAGTCAAATTACTTACAAATTAACTTTCCATAAAACAAAAGGCTGTAATATTGTGGTATTAATGAGTGCATCAAACCTTTGCATGGAGTTTGAATTTGATATGAAACATGCATTAAAGTGCCAAGCAATTAATTAAAAATTTTAAATAAATGATATTTTGAGCTAGTCTAAAATTGATTGCTATCGTCATCCAAGTGTCGGTTTCTTGTTGATGAGTTGTATATTATCTTGCAAAAAAGGGTATAATTGAAGTAATGAATCATATTCGAAGAAACGTGTGTGAACGTGATAGTGTGAATTTCCCAAAACATCTTCAATATAAGAAATTACCATAAAAATTCATAAGAAATGAAGATGATAATTGAATGGAAAGTAGGAAATTTTCAAAGTGTTGTGAAAAAAGATTATTTTTGATGATATATTCATAAAAGAAAATTTTTTCTATGTATGTTCAATTCCTAAAAATTTTGAACGCAGTTAAAGTGTCTTGTGAAATGTGTTTCAAAAGTTTGGCCAAATTTATATTGTCAATCGTGCCTCGCTTTTTTTTTTTTTTTTCTCCCCACTCCTACTTTGTTTGGAGGGTTTCACTATTAGAGTTCAGATATGCTATCCTTATTTCCTAGTCCTTTTAGCTGGCCCTCCATTATTTATTTGACACATAATTTAAACTTAACAACCGAAATACATAATAGGACCTAAATATTAAAAGTTATTAAGTAATTCACTTAGTTGTCAAAAATTAATTAGATAAACAGCTAAAGAAATAGAAAATTAGAACACCAAATCTTGATTCATAACGAAATGGAGAAGTAAAAGGCTAGAAGAAATACTTTTTTTTTTATTCAGCCCAACTGCAAAGTACAAAAGGGAAAGTCAAAACTGAAAATAAAACACTTTAAACAATTTCTTATGCAAAGAACAGGGGAAAAAAGAGTTACTGCAAAAAGATCTTGGCATGCATGTAAAAGAGATTGTAACATGTTTCTTATGTGTTATAAGCACTACAACAAATATGCTCTTCAATGACATTTAATAAATGTCATCGATTGCTTTTCATGACATTTTTTTGTACGTCATTGAATGGGGGTGCCGTGAAAAGTCTACGACATTTTTTTATATGTCATGGTCAATGTCGTTAATACATTTTCAATGACATCAAAATAATGTCATCTTAACCTTTTTAATTTTGTGAATATATTTATGACAATATATTAAAAACGCCCTGATTCATTGTTATTGACAACTATAAACAAAAATCATTGCTAAATCCTTTCACAACATTTGGTAAATGTCATGGATTTTTCATTATTAAAAAATAAATTTTAATCAATTTATTATATTTTGTATGTAATAAAATAAATCATAATTATACCGACTAAAATTAAAATAAAAAATATTGAAACAAATAACAAAAAGAATCCAAGATCATGCACTTTAATTAGTTTTTTATTCCACATGTATAATATATATAAAATGTAAGGAATATTTCAAACCTAAAAATCTACTGTCTTGATGAGTACATGAATAATCATCTAAATGTGAATTCAATTACAAACTTCTCTAGATATACCCAATAACAAATCATAACTCTCATTGTAATTTCTTCAAACATGTCATGGGCATCTCCCATTAGGCCACTTTGGCAACAGCAAACCATCCACATAAGAACAGCCAACAAACAAATATCATTCAAGCAAAAAAGGAAAAAAAGTAAAAAAGAGATCTAAACGACATGGTCCATTGTTAAGCTTCCCAAATCCACGGGCTTGTATAATATCTTTGATGAAATCCTCGTCAACGACCTGCTGAAAGCAAGCAGAGGGGTACCTCCATGGACGCACCGAGTATGGTACCAATCTCATGAACATCTTTTCTACGAAGTAGAAGCAGGTATGCTCACTGTATAACAATTAAAAATAAATAAAAAGAATTCGTCTTTAGATTTTTTTTTTTACTTATGTGTTGTCTAGCTAACTAACCCATTTAAAATCAAATAAAATGGAACATGGGCATACCTGTATGCCGAATTCCCTCCCGGTGGAAGGCAAAGTGGAGACTGAAGACCCTGAAGATCATGTGGTTTTCAAGTGGAAATTCGCAAAAGATTCTTTTCTGCTCTATTGATGTCTCCTGATGAAGAACAAAAAACAGCGAGATAAACAGTAGAAAATAGAGACATACAGGGAGAAGAGGGTGTTGAGTGGTCAAAATACGAGGGAAGTTTGATCTATTTAAAAAGTACTGTTAAATTTAAAAGCAAAAGACAAGGCGCCAAATTCCACCGCCAACTTTTTTTTTTATTCAAACCATTCAATTTCAAGTGGTGTCCATTTTGTAATTCCTCCTTTGTTTTTTTTTTTTTTACTGTTTCCATGACCAGTGGGGGTTGAATACGTGGATGGTTTTTTTAGAGGATACGCGGACATTTCTATTGTATTTTTTTTTATTTTTTTTATGTTTTATGGTTATCCAAGTTTTGTTATTATTATTTTTTTAAAAACGAGTTTGATTTGTTTTTAATATATGAACTTTGTTTTGATATTATACATAAACATCTATGTACATAAATTATGCATTTCAAAACATCCAATAATATTTAAAATTAAAAACATAATTTAGATCTAAAATTTTTAAAATTCCCAAAATAGCATAATTTTCTCTACTGCCTTTTGTCTTCTTTCACAATCTCTCCCTCTCCTCTTTTTCTCTCTTTCTCTCCTCTTCCCTCACCATCGCCAAGTGTCATCACTTACCACCATCGAGCTTCACTGAGCTTTGTCTGGAGATCGTAATGGCAACAAATCGAGGCCAAGGTTCACTGGAAATCGTTATGGTGTTTGTCACAAATCAAGGAACTAGAAAAAAGAGCGAGGAAAAAGAGAGAAAAAGTGGGGTCATCCTACATTGTCGCTGAAGCTTCAATGATGGCAACGCTGCTCAGTAATTCATGCAGACACAAAGAAAGGCAATAGGGGAAAAAGAGAAATAAGGGCAGAGAGAAAGATGAAAAGAAAAAAAGGAGAAAAAATTATAAGATTTGATTAGTCCATGCGGAGATTAGTCATGTGATGAATTTTCGGAATGTGATTTGCATTTTAATAAAGGTCATGTGATGAATTATAGGAATGTGATTCAAGATTATGACATTTTTCTTTAAATGTCATAAAAATTTATGTACCATGACATTTGACAATTAAATGTCGTACTATAGATGCTTCCAAGACATTTTGAGAATAATGTCATAAATTTTATGTCATGAAAACACCTTTTTGTTGTAGCAATTGTTTATACCAGCATCATAAAACATTAGATCATAAACATGATGCTTCCCTTGTGGAAGACTGAAGACCATTGAACACCGAGGTCAGGTACGTCACATCTAGGAGGTCAAACTTTAACTTTACTTGTGTACCTCACATCTAGAGGGTCACAACTTTAACTTTACTTTCAGTACCTCACAACAAGGAGGCTAGTACGATACTTTCTTTTTATTATCGCTACTGTTACCTTCTTTTTAACTTTAGTGAGCATATCAAATGCAATCACATCATATGCAAACACATTTGCAAATCATAACTTGTACTGTAAAACTTATTGCATAACAAATCCAATAAAATACTTATAACTTAAAATGTAAAACTTTTTGCATAATAGATACAAACATACTTTTAAAAACAACTTGTATAACAATTGCAAACATATTTGCTAACATATATATGAACATTTGAAAATCATTTACTTCATGTTGTAGGTGAGGTTTGAACTTGCCTAGACTACGCTCTAGCGTTCTCTATTCTGCTCCTTTTTCCTTTCATTAGTCGGCCTCTATGTCCTGATCAAACGATAGTCGACTTATCAATTAACTTTCCTTTAATCAATCTACTCGATTAATAATAAAACGTAAACATTAAACATTATTCCTTTTTTCATAACTTGGGATACTATCAGTTTACCCTTTTCTTTGCTTTCTATCCTATTGCTTTTAACTTTGTAACCCACTAGGTTACCATACCTTATACTCAACTCCATAACCTATTGGGTTATCACTCCTTTTACTTATCTCTTTAACCAATCGGGTTACCTTTTTCTTTACTTAACTTTGTAACCCATCGGGTTACCTTTCTTTTACTTGAACATCTCTTATTAAATTTCCCGTCTCATGTGATGGTTTCGTTACTTAACGTATCACGAAACATTTTCTATCTAAGAGTGCTTTGCTAATTCAAAGTGTTCGACTCCGCTTTAGCTGTTTTTAAAAAATGACGTTTTTACCTTTAACGGGTTTGTCGTCCATTTGTAACTTTATAAAACTCACTGCTTAACTTTACCATTCCATTACCTACATATTATGGGAAAATTTCCACTAAGGAATGTTTCCCTACATGAGGCGTTTTGGGTCCATTTTGGCCTTTTTCATAAATTGACCATTTTGCCCCTAACGTTTTTCTTTCATTCTTTCCTTGAGTAAACTTTGATTCTTTTAAAACTTAGCATCTATGAGCACTCACTGCCTACAACAGTGCAGGAACTCAATGTTCCTTGTGAAAACCTAGCTTTTATACAATTTTTTGGTTTTGATCGAAAATACAAAAATATTTACTTTTTTGCCCCTGGAACCAAAAGCGACCAATTTATAGCATAAAGTTTAGTTTTTTACAAGGAACAAAACTTACAAAAGCTCCTTGTTCAAATTCTAAATTTATCATAACGTTTTCATTTTTTGAAATTTTGTGCCCAAAATTTCGTAAAATTCGTAACTCTTAAACCAAGCTGAATTTTGAAAAATTGCCCACATTATCTCGATAGTTTCGATGCATTCTACAACTTTCATGTTTTAACTTCCTTGAATTCCATCATTTAGGGGGGAGTTTTTGGCTGATTTTTAAACTTGTCGAGAAAACACTTTTCTTTGCAATTTAGTCCCTTTGGAATTTCACCCGAACCCTTACGTTCTTCTTTTCATCATCATCACCATCAACATATAGCATAAATCAATCATGCCATATTGTCCATTTACATGCCATAGACCAAAATCATTTCATCAAACACTTTGGCATGCTAAAACCTAAACTTTAGCTAAATTTCAAAGCTCAAGATTTTAGAATTCTTACAAAGAATTCCTCCAAGCTTTTAATCCTCTGCTTGTGAATTAAACTTGCTAGGATTCCTTCGTCATAAACCATGACTAAATTCCATTAAAACCCATCCATAACTTTGGAAAACCAATCACTAAAACCCTAAAAAAAATTTAAAAATTTACCTCCAAAGTTGCAAAACTTTGCACTAAAACATTAGAGCTTACTTTAATCATGATTTGAAGGCTTGAATTTCACCAAAATTTGAGGGAGAATTGCCTTAGGGAGGGACGGTTTGCTAAGGAAGAAATGGAGTTTTTTTTTTCCTTTCTTTCTTTCTTTTCTTTCCTTTCCTTTTCACGTTTCTTTTTTCTTCTCTCTTTTTTTTCCCACTGTGGAGACCAAAATTTTGGTCTCATATATCATGAAATAATTTAACTTTTTTTTTTAATAATCTTTGATGACTCATTACCATTTGTGATAATAGGATGGCTAAATGTGATTGGGCTACATTAGTAAATGTGGTGGCCCAATCAAAACTTTCAAGGTGTCCCATTAAACTTTTTACGTAATCCAAATTTATACTGACAGTATTTTTCTTATACAATCGATATTCTTTTTCGAACAATTCATGAGGTCCCATAACCTCCAATACTTATCCACATCCATCACATAATGTAATTTCAATATTATCTAACTTTGTACAGTCTAAATTTATACTAACAGTGTTTTTCTTGTACTATCGGTATATTCTCTATACTGCTATAGCATTCCTTATTCATCCATATTCTTCAACCAGTATTATTCATATATTGCTTTAGCTTAAACAATTCAATTTTTGTACAATATTACCTTAAACAGTCTAATTCCTACACTACGTCACGTTTGTAGTGTAATTTTCATACTGCATAACTTTATCAATGTACTTTTTTACACTGCATTGTTCTAATGCTGTATAATTTTTTGTATTAATATACAGTATTTTCCTCCTTAAATTGTATTTTTATCTTAACATGATCCGTAACTTATTGTATTTTTAATGCATTAGAAATTCTTGGGTGTTACAATCTACCCTCCTTAAAAATTTTCGTCTTCAAAAATTAGAACCTTCATAGGTAGTTCATTTTCTTATCCTCTTCTTATTTCCATATTGCTACCTCCACTTTGTGTTTTTATTATAACAACTTGATAAGAGGTGGTACGCTCTTATTTCCTTCCCTCCTTTCCGTTCTTAATGTACTTCCTTGCATTAATACTTTCTTAATAAAAAAACTAAGTCTTGAAAATAGGGTTCATTTTATTCAAATCACATCATATCTATCAAAAGATTATGGTCATCCGACCATAAATCCATGATTTTTTGGTCCCATATCCATTCTAAAATTATATTTTTCCGTAATTTTTCTCATAACGTATAAATCTCTAGCTTCCATCCTCCAACTCATGATGCTTTCGCTAACAGATTGGCATCATTGTCTTGATCATGATTCCCATCTAGGCAGTTATGAGTTCATTAGCATGTCTCAGCTCAGCTACGGAATGCTTAAGCTTGAAAGAATCACATAGCTAGTTATCTAATGCCTAGTTGCTCTTAGGCACTCTTGTTCCATAGGACGCCAAAAATCACTTTCAAACCTCCATTATTCCATTATCTTGATCTGCTCTCCTCGTTCCGCATATAATCAATATCGAACAACTTCTAACAGAGCAAAATTTCCTTATATGGAGATACCATTGTCCGCATAAATATCATAACGTGTCATGAGCTCATCTTCTTTATTGTTGAGCCACCAGCCATCTGTTGACCATCATTGACCATGTTTGGTCATCGTTGACTTGACACCGCTGATGGACGATGATTGTTGTCGACTTATGGGGACATTATAACATATAACATTATGTCCATCCTTTAACCTTTGCCTTCTCGTTGCTCACCCAGATGTGCCGATATCAAAGGCTATATACCCGGTATAAGCACGTAATCATCAAATACTAACTTTTCTTAATACTTAACTTACTTACTTGAGCTTTGGTGTAGCAGACATATGATAGTGTGAGATGGTATGGCAGGATACCGCTCTAATACCACATGTGACGATCCACCTTTTTGGGCAGTCACTTAACTTTCTTAAACCTCATTACTTAAACAATAATCTTAATTACTTAGTAAGAAAAATACTAAAATAATTTTTTTTTCATCCTTTAAAATGTTCTTTAAAACTGTTGCGACTTCTATCACAATTTAAGTTGAGATATTGCTCAACACTTGACTTTAAAACCATTTCAAATAGTTTCCTAAAACTTATTAAGAAATAGTTACTGAATCATAGCTTAGAAACTTTAACTTTATAATTATATAAAACATTTTGTAAAATATAACTTAAAACTTTGAAAACATTTCTTCAAACTTTGATTTTCTTAAAACTTTGAAAAAACACTATATCGAATAGTGGACAACATTTCTTTTGAATAGCGGAAAGTTACTATGGTGGTATTCATACCAAAATCTTCGCATCTGTCCTCCACAGTACCCAACTCTTCTAACAGGTCCTACTGATCACCCATAGGACTACCTACAGCATGAAGATACTTTTTATGAGCTTTCACTCAGTAAATTCAAACGTAATCTCACAAAACATTTAAACATGCTTTAAAAACTTTTCTCATAAAAACTTTTCTCTCAAAACATTTTTCATATACATTTTTGAAATAGTTTTTCATAAACATTTTTCGTAAAATATTTTTGAAACATTTTTCATAAAGTATTTTCTAAAACGTTTTTTCATAAACATTCTTTATGAAACATCTTTTTGTTACGTTTTCCTTAAAGCATCCTTCATAAACATTTTCTTGAAAACATAAAAAAAAATATTTTTCATAAACATTTAACATAAACCAGTCCTCAGAATGCTTTTCATAAATATAACACATAAACAATTTGTGACAAGCAATACAAGCATAATCAATATGCATGATTCCATTTATGCTCATTTATGATCATTTATTTATGAGTAGTTTATGAACATTCATTTCTTACTTTAACTTTTATCTTTGTTCCTTAACTTTCTTTATCTTACTTTAGTGTTCTTATCAACATCATTAATCATGAGATCATAAACATGATGCTTCCCTAGCCGAAGACTTGAGAGTATCGAACACCGAGGTTAGGTACCTCACATCTAGGAGATCAAACTTTAACTTTACTTGTGTACTGCACGTCTAGGAGGTTATAGCTTTAACTTTACTTTCAATACCTCATAACAAGGAGGCTGGTACAACACTCTCTTTTCTATTATCTTTGCTCTTACCTTCTTTTTAACTTTAGTGAGCATATCAAATGCAATTGCATACTTATAACTTAAACTATAAAACTTTTTGCATAACAGATGCAAACATACTTTTAAAAACAACTTGTATAACAATTGCAAACACATTTGCTAACATATATATGAACATTTGAAAATCATTTATTTCATGTTGTAGGTGAGGTTTGAACTTCCATAGACTACGCTCTAGTTTTTCTATTTCGTTCCTTTTCCTTTCATTAGCCAGCCTCTGTGTCCTGATCAAATGACAGCCGATATATCAATTAACTTTCTTTTTATCAATCTACTCGATTAATAATAAAATGTAAACATTAAACATTCATTCTTTTTTTTTTCATAACTTGGTTTACTAACAGTTTACCCATTATTTTACTTTTGTACTCCATTGCTTTTAACTTTGTAACCCACCAGGTTACCATACCTTGTACTCAACTCCATAACCTATTGGGTTATCACTCTTTTTACTTATCTCTTTAACCCATCGGGTTACCTTTTTCTTTACTTAACTTTGTAACCCATCGGGTCACCTTTCTTTTACTTGAACATCCCTTATTAAATTTCCTATCTCATGTGATGGTTTCGTTACTTAACGTATCATGAAACATTTTCTATCTAAGAGTGCTTTGCTAATTCGAAGTGTTCGACTCCGCTTTAGCCGTTTTTTTAAAAATGACGTTTTTACCTTTAACGGGTTTGTCGTCCATTTTGTAACTTTATAAAACTCACTGCCTAACTTTACCATTCCATTACCTACATATTATGAGAAAATTTCTACTAAGGAACGTGTCCCTACATAGGGCGTTTCGGGTCCATTTTGACCATTTTCATAAAATGACCATTATGCCCCTAACGTTTTTCTTTCATTTTTTCCTTAAGTAAACTTTGATTCCTTTAAAACTTAGCATCTATGAGTACTCACTACCTACAGTCGTGCAGGAACTCAATGTTTCTTGGTGAAAACCTAGCTTTTATACAATTTTACTGTTTTGACCCAAAATACAAAAATATTTACATTTTTGTCCCCAGAACCAAAAGCTACCAATTTATAGCATAACGTTCAGTTTTTTATAAGGAACAAAACTTACAAAAGCTCCTTGTTCAAATTCTAAACTTATCATAACATTTTCATTTCTTGAAATTTTGTGTCTAAAATTTCATAAAATTTGTAACTCCTAAACTGAGCCGAATTTTGGAAAACTGCCCATGTTAGCCCAATAGTTTTGATGCATTCTACAACTTTCATGTTTTAACTTTCTTGAAATTCTAATGTTTAAGGGGACTTTTTGGTTGTTTTTTAAATCTGCTGATAATACACTTTTCTTTGCAATTTAGTCCCTTTGGAATTTCACCCAAACCATTACTTTCTTCTTTTCCTCATCATCGCCATCAACATATAGCATAAATCAATAATGCCATATTGTCCATTTACATGCCATAGACCAAAATCATTTCATCAAACACTTGGCATACTAAAACATAAACTTTAGCTAAATTTCAAAGATCAAGATTTTAGAATTCTTACCAAGAATTCCTCTAAGCTTTTAATCCTCCACTTATGAAATTAAACTTGCTAGGATTCCTTTGTCATAAAGCACGACAAAATTCCATTAAAACTCATCCATAACTTTGGGGAAAAAAATCACTAAAACCCTACAAAAAATTTAGAAATTTACCTCCAAAGAATTTTGCACTAAAACATTAGAGCTTGCTTTAATCATGATTTAGAGGCTTGAATTTCACCAAAATTTGAGGGAGAATTGCCTTAGGGAGGGACAGTTTGCTAAGGAAGAAATGAAGCATTTTTTTTCCTTGCTTTCTTTTTTTTCTTTCTTTCTTTTCTTTCCTTTTCACGTTTCTTCCTTCTTCTCTCTTTTTTTTTTCCTTCCACCGTGAAGACCAAAATTTTGGTCTCATATATCATGAAATAATTCAACTTTTTTTTTTTAATAAACTTTGATGACTCGTTACCATGAGTCATCACTAACATCATTTGTGATAATAAGGTGGCTATATGTGATTGGGCCACATTAGTAGATGTGGTAGCCCAATCAAAACTTTCAAGGTATCTCATTAAACTTTTTACGTAGTCCAAGTTTATACTGACAGTATTTTTCTTGTACTGTCGGTATTCTTTTCCATACAATTCATGAGGCCTCATAACCTTCAACACTTATTCACATCCATCACATAATGTAATTCCCATATTATCTTTGTATAGTCTAAATTTATACTGACTATATTTTTCTTATAATGTCGGTATATTCTTTATACTGCTACATCATTTCTTATTGATCTATATTCTCCAACCAGTATTATTCTTATACTACTTTAGCTTAAAAAATCCAATTTCTGTACTGCATAACCTTAAACAATCCAATTCTTACATTGTGTTACTTTTACAGTGTAATTTGCATACTACATAACTTTATCAGTCTATTTCCTTACACTCTATTATTCTAATGCTGTATAATTTTTTGTATTATTATACAATTTTTTTTTAAACTGTATTTTCGTCTTAACATAATCTTTAATTTATTACATTTTTAATGCATTAAAAATTCTCGGGTGTTACAAAATACGATCCAATCACGACCACCTTTGCAATTTGAGGAAGCTAGAGGAAGACATCCACCCACAAGACTTGTATTTTCACATCCGGGGTTGCCGACGGCAGTCCTTGGGAGCCTTTTTTTTTTTTTTTTTTCAAATCTTTCTTCTTTGGTTGTTTTTGGTGGTTTTTATTAATTGTATATTGATTCATTTAACTTATGATAAGCTTGTTTATTTTTGACCATCAGATGCAAATCCAAAAAACACAAACATGCCTCATTGATAAAGAAAACAAACCTCATTGTAGTTTTTCTCATTAAAGAAATACCTTACCATATAACTTATATATATGCGCGCGCGTTCAGTAGGTTGTTCAGACTGCATACATTCTCCAATGAAACGAGTCTTTCACAATGTTATGATGGCTGTTTAACAATACACAAGCAAAGTTCATAATTGGGATATAAAATGACGGTTTTGTCTTAATTGCTGCTCATTCGGTTCGAAGACCTTTAAAGATCCTTTTGATATTTTTCCCCATCAGTAATTACTTTGTCACCGCAGTTTTGGCTTTTAAGCTGTGGATGATGCAGCCAGTATGAAAGCTATTAAAGTTTTTACCATAAGCATGCAGTCTGCTTCATGCTTCAAAAAAATTCATAAAATCAACAAATATACAATATATGATCTAATCTGCCAGCAGTGATTTATAACCACTATCTACTACTATTAATACTACATATGAAGTTCATTCCAAAGTACCCCATTTAAACAAAATAAAGTCAAACGCAGAGCTTTGCTATCATTGTGCACGGGATAAAACTATTGTAAGAGGAACAAAAATCGGATGCTTCGGTAATAGCAGGTGTTGAACGATCCAGTCACCCAAAATAGTGGCACTAATTGTCGTTGAATCAACATGCAAAAGTAAACACTACAAGCAAGAAATGATGAGTGTCAAATTACCAGGCAGATAACTAAATGAAGTAACAGTAGTGTCACTCCTTTGATACCTCTAAATAGGATCTCCAATTAAGTTCCTTACAACATAGGCGTTTCTACATAAACAGGTGCCTCAAAAACTGGAACCCGTACAAAGCATCTAACGGCCACGGCCACGACCCCTTCCACGTCCACGTCCACGACCACGTCCCACAGGCCTCCCTGAAATTTAGAAAAACATCTCAAAGATTAGAATAAGATAAATTTAAACCGGATGGAGAAATCATGATAAATAAGCATAAAGGTTCCTTTTCAGGAGGGAAAAAAAGTTTATTCCCAATACCAGCAGTTGGCTTCTTAGGCTTGACCCTAGGCGTCTCTTCAACCAGCAGAGTCTCTAGATTCAAGCTGTCAGGAAGGATGTAATATCTAATATTGTTACCCCTCACACTGAGATGATCTAGAGTCACTGGGTTCTTCCCCTTCAAAGTCAGTTTCACGGTCTTCAAATGTGTGTTCATACTGATATCCACACCTGTACTCAACCAGCAAATCTGCCAATTAGAATGGTCGTAACTTTATAAAACTGAATTCAAATTCTTTCACCAAAGTTCACAAGTTCCAAGCAAAAATCTTTTACCTTGAATGCATGAAACGACAACCTAATAACCCGCCTTGTCAAATAAATTTTTCATATCAGATAAACATAGAAAAAGGAAGCAGAAAAAAATTTACCATGTCGAAGTTGAACATATTCCACAGAATTATAAAGGAACTTAAACAAATCAACTGCATGTGTACTCAGCAGGTGACTAACTATTACAAGCAGGGAGTTCAAACTCTCTATAGAGATATTATGTGAATAGACATCAGACGTGAACTTAGACCCAACTCCTTACAAACATGGCAGCTAGTTCTTATATAATACTGTTGTATCTTTTTTGCATTAGCTTTTATAAGAAGCATAGCAAATTCACTCCTTGTATGATGTTACTTGGCCTTCAAATGCTTCGGTATGGCAGAAAGCATACATAAAAGGAATAGATGTTCTTAGAAGAGAAACGAATTGACAGGTAGAAATTATAGAGAAAATCAGCAACCCGCCCACAATAAGCACACGGTCTTGCAAGTTTCGTCGATCCCACTTCTGGGGTACAATATCTCTTAACTTAATGTGACTAGAAAAAAAAAAGAAGAAAAAAACCAGGACACATACCAAATGTGAACATGATTAATCGCCTAATGAAACCCCATTCAAGGAGACAGAGTGCATATCCCCAAAACCCTAAACCCTAACCCTAAAATTACAAATTTTAAGACAGACATAGGTTTAGCCATAAAAGTACGAATTACACAAATATACCATTCAGCATGTTGTAAACGGTCGATGGAATACATAAAAAAGAAAAGAAATACACAAATAAACAGCAAAAAGTACAAGTTCGATTGCTAGAAATTCTTTAAAAAAAAAAAAGAAAGGACAAACGACAACATTTTTGCAACAGGTGCTAGAGAATCCAAAATTGAGAGTGGAAAAGAGAGAAACCTGTGATGGTGCCGTGTACAACGGTGCCGTTTTTGAGTTCAATCGACACTGTCTCGTTATTCAACTTCATCAAAAACCTGCTCATTTTCAATTGCAATTTCGGAAAAAGAAACAAAGAAGTTATTACTCAGAGACGCAAAAGCAAAAAAGCGATCGAAAAATCGATGCAATAAATTGAGGAAAAAAATTCTCCTTAAAAAAATAAATAACGACTGACCTGACGAGCTTCATTTTGGAAGCTAGGGCTTGAACTGAAAATTCACCAGAAAACCCACCGGTCAAGCAAATCCAAGCAATTATCAAACAAAAAAGAAAAAGAGAAACAAATAAGTACAAGATCTGAAGAAATTACCTTTGGAAACAGAAACACGATCGAGGAATACCGGAAAAGATAATTGAAGAAGAAAAAGAAGAGGAAGGGGCAGCAAAGAGAATGGGTCGTTGGGTCTCAATAGGCGGAGATGGAAAATGGAGGAGGAGGAGCGGCGAGACAGATGGGTTTTATATAGCTCTGGCCACCGTGGGTCTGGGATTTTGGTTTTTGAAATGGCAAAATGAACCAACGATTTTACACTGGATTTTAGGGCAAACCATAAGAGGTCACTCTTTGGTCCTCGGTCTATGGAGACTAGTGTATTTTCACTTTTTTCGTTTCCGGTGATTTATTTTACTGAAATTACAACTCTCTCCCATGCGAGTTGAGTTTTCTTTTTTTTTTTTTTCTTTCTAGCATGAAAATGTTTGATGACTTTTTTTTTATAGCGTTTTCTTTCATAAAAATTTAAATTTTTGTTTTAGTGTTTGACCAAACAAGTTAAAAATTTCTTTCAATACTTGTAATTTCTGTTCAAGTCTTTGACCAAGCAAGTTATAAATTTCTTTGCATATTTGTTTTTTGACCAATCATTCCAAATTAGGGATTGCATTAGGACAAAGGATGGTTGGAAAATGTCTCCCCTCCTTGTTCCCAACCATGTAGAAAGGGAAGCTGGCTGGAGTTAGGGAGTCTTTGTGGAGTTTTGGATCCCATACCCACAACTTATATAGAGTTTACGACAAAATTGTTCAATTATAATTTAGAAAAAATTATTCATTTTAAGTAAATAAAATTCGTAGTTCACAAAACAAAACCAATTTAAATAAATTTGATCCAAATTTTAACATAAAACAAATAAATGTATTTTTTTTAAAAAAAGGAATACGATATATGATATATATATATATATATATAGATATATATAGAGTCCCAAGAGATTTACTCTTCGTCCCCGACTCAAAGATTACTACTTGGAACAAGCATGCATTCTTACTAGGTCCTATGTTATCCTCATTCTTGTGGGGGTCCATACCAAGAAATGAAATAACAAAAGTACCCAAGATATGGAAGAGAGAAATAGTAATGATCACGTAACTAGAGCGGTAAATTTTTCTTTTAAGGAAGGATTTAAATTTCTTTTTAATTAGCATAAAATAAGTTGCGCTTGCATTCTTATTGGGTATTTTTACACAAAATCTAAATATTGGTTAAGACTCGGAGTGATAACAAAGCACTAAATCTAAAAGACCAGGTCAGTGTAGTATGAAACTATGATTTTTAAATTAATTTTTTACATGATTTATGCAAAAATATGAAACATGTGATTATGTGTCAAGAGATGACGATACTTCCTCAGGATTTTGATATAACCTCCTGCCAAGAAGGAAAAGGCTTAGAAAGCTCCTTAAGAGGGTGGTACCTTGGGGTAGCCATGGGTTGGGGCCACAAACATGATGAGAACTTTAGCCATGTACTTCCTCGCTTTTTTCAATAAAACAAGTAGCCATGTTTTGCATACTTGTTGCCTCGTTTTATGATTTATTTTTTTTATGTTCTCGGTGCCTTGTATTTGCCTCTTTATGAAACCCATTTGCTTTCTATGTGGTTGGTTTTCTTGGTTGTTGCTGCATATTGAATTTCTGTGATGCCTTTCTATTGTTGTGACATGCCAATGTATTCTCATGCTAGCAACATGGTTTTACAATCATGGTTTATTACCTTGCAAGTAAAGTTCTAGGCTGACTTGGTAGCCGAGAGGAATGACGTGAGTGCTACACAACCTACTTGCACAAAGGGTTGAAGTAGCCGATCCATGACAATCGATATTGAAGCCATAAACTTGTAGCTTACTGCATGCGATATGGTGATGTTGAACACCTTCAAAATTGACGAATTAGAACAGCGGGTCGGGAAACTTGAATACCTTGACCTTAAAGTTCATAATTTGTTTGTAAAGCTTATAGGGTTTGATGTTGTAGAACTACTGAGAAAGGTTACATTCTTGGAATGCCTTCATCTTCAAATCAGTGAGCTTAAGACTTACACAAGAAGTGTGTCCCCCTCGAGCCCACCTCTAGGAGTAGAGCCCTTCGATTCACTAAAAGGCCTTCTTCGAGAGCTGTAAAGGACTGTTAGGGACATGATAGACAATTATCGAAGCTCCATCAAGGCATTGAGGAATGAGCTTATAGAGATCAATGCCAAGCTTAATCTCATCATGCGCACGGTTGGAAACTAACCACTTGCTGCTCCCATGGGTGGGGAGTATGGTCAGACAAAGGTGCTTGAGCCTAAGAGATATGAATGGGCCCAAGATGCTAAAGAGGTTAAGAACTTCCTATTTGATTTAGAATAATACTTCCGTATGGTTCGCATGGAAGAGGACACAAAGGTAACAATGGCTATGATGTACTTACATGGAGATGCTAAGTTATGGCAAAGAACCAAGTATGAAGAAATCCAGCAGGGTCGATGCACCATCAACACAAAGAGCTCAAGAGAGAGTTGAAAACTTAGTTCTTTCCCGAGAATGTTGACTTAATGGCAAGGCACTACTTGAAATACTTTAAGCACACCAACATTGTCCACTATATGTGAAGAATTTTGTGAGTATCATGTTGGACATTCAGGATATGTCTAAGAAGGAAAAGGTCTTCTTGTTCCTTAAAGGATTAAAGCCATAAATGAGACAAGAGCTCTAAAGGCAAAGGGTCCAAGCCTATACCATAACCCATGCTGCCATAGAACGCTTCCATTATGTTGAAGATGCACAGAACAAGAAAAGTCAAGCCACCCCTAACTCAAGCAATAAAGGTGGCAAGAAGAATGCGAACATCATGGCGAGTCAGGCTAAGAGTGGGGGTGTACACAAAAAGTAGGCCAAGTTATACACCCCTTCAAAAGGAACAATATTAACCATTATAAAGAAGTTGTTGTCCTATTAGCTATGTAAGGGCCGCATAAAGCCATAAAGCACCCCCATAGTGGAAAGCTAGCCATGTTTGTAACAACCACCAATTTTCATGTAACGGATTATGTTAAATAAGTAACTACCTTAAGTAATTCTTCCTTATAATGTAATGTTACTGACTATTTTATTTTGAGCATTATGACAGGTGACAGTCACGTAGAATTGATATGCTCAAGGTGTTCATGTAATATCATGTTGTATACATGATACTTACTTAGTAATTAATTAATGTTTTGTTATATTTTAGTGTATGCGACAGTTCAGCTGGCCGATCCTCTAAGTTTGGTAAGTCGATAAATTTAATCGGTAGGTCGGACCTCACAACTTTGGTAGGCCGAAGACAGTTGACGAGTAATCAGTAGGTGATCACCCAAATTGTGACTTTGATGATTGGATGTGATTGGATCAAATATTCTGTATAATTGGCTTATTTTTGACCATTTTCTTTAATTATTATATGATGGAACATTTGACTTTTATGATGATTAGTTAATTGATATGGTTTCCTATTATTGACAATATGAAATATGGTAAGTGGGACAAATTGTTTTGACTTTCCCCTATTTCTTTCCATTCCCCAAGTGAATTTACCCTAATTTTAGTTAGAAAATTCTGATAATTACAGAGAAGAAGAGTTTTCCTCCTTTTTTTTTTTACGTTATTTTCATTTTCACATAAACTATCTCTATTGCTCTTGTTCTCTTTCTCCAAAAAATTCTCTTAGAAACACACACTCTCTCTCTTTCCCCATGTTTTTCCACCCTTTCTCTCCTTTATTTTTTTCTGCAAATAATTGAATGAAATATTGGGTATTCTCTTGGATAAATTCGAAGGAAATTTGAGAAGAATTGTCTTGAGGTAAAAATTCGTTCTTGATTTATTTTTGAAATGTATTTTTCTCCTTTAATCCGACTGTTGTATTTTTGTCTAGAAATTTCTGTTTGTAATGAAATTTTATGTGCTATGTTATGTTCCTCAAAATTTCACGCCATTTGGAGTTTTTTAAGTTGAAATATTAATTTTTTAGTCTCTACCACTTATAATAAGCTGTTGATGATTAATTATGTTACACAAAAATATAGCTTTTGTTTATAGGACAAACGAATGTTATTTTGCATGAAATTTGGTAGATAGTGTAACACTCGTCAATTTTCATGTGACGGATGAATAACGATGTTAAGTAATTTCTTTATTGATATGTGTTATGATATTACTAACTATTTTACGTTAAGTGTTATGACAGGTGACGGTCATGTGGAATTGATGTGCTCAAAGTATTCATGTCATTTATGTTGTATGTTTAATAATAATTATGTAATGAATTCATGTTTTGTTAAACTTTAGAGGGTAAGGCAATTCGGCAGGCCGAATTGTTCCTCACGGAACTGCAGGCCGATAGAATTTCATCGATAGGCCAAACCTCATGCATTCGGCAGGCCGAACTGTGCAGTCAGTAGGATGAAGACAGCTGACGAGCAGTCAGCAGAAATCTTTCAAAATTTGTGACAATGATTATTATGATGATTGGATAAAATTGCATGATTTATTTGAATTGATTGGCATATTTTCGGATTGATTCCTCAATTTTGGTAATAAAATGTTTGACTTTGTGAATGATTGAGTTATTTTGAGATGGTTTCCTATTTTTGAAAGTCAAAAATATGGTAAGTAAGAACCAACTCAATTGACTTTTTTTTTCACTCCTTATTACACGTGATTATTCCTCTGCATTATTGGAAAATTTTTGAAAATAGTAGTAAAGATAAGCCCCCTCTTGTTTCCTGTATGTCATTCTCATTTCACGTAAAACTCTCCTAAACAAAAAAACTCTCTCCCCTTTTCTCCTTTTCTCCACGATCCCTTCCTCTTCTCTCCTTCAATTTTTGTTGCAAATATTTGAATGAAAGATTTTTTTTTTCTTTATCTTGGGTGAATTCAAGGAAAGCTTGAGAAGAATTGTTTTAAGGTAAGAACTCACTTTTTGGTATTTCTGAAATGTATTTCTTCTTCTAAATCTGACTGCTATATCTTTGCCTAGGAATTTCCATTTGTCCTAAAATTTTAATATGTTGTTCATGTATGTATTATGTGATCTTTCTCCAAATTTCACATTAATTGGATTTTTCTATGTTAAGTTATGAATTTTTTTTCTCTACCACTCACAGAAAAATATCACTATTTGATTGTGTTGTACAAAAATATAGGTTTTCTTCATAATGCAAATGAATGTTATTTGCATGTAATTCGGCAAATATGTTCATGTATATGTTAAATTATGGACTAGAAAGTTTGGTGATGATTTGATTAACATTTTATGTGTTGTGAAATTTTCATTAAGACTAGGTTTTTTTTACTGTTTTATCAATGAATTGAGAGATTGTTATTTGGTGAAGTTTTTGTACGATTTAATGAGTTTATTTGGTGATGAAACTTCTTATGCTATTGTAATTATATGTTAATAAGTTGACATATGAATTTTAGGGTCATAGTATTTTTATTTTAATTATTGGAATAAAATGATGGTACGTAACTCACTGCCTAATATGATGGAGGTATTTTTGTTCCTGTCTTCCAATGCACAATTTGGGATGTTTTGAATTTAATTAAAGGAAATTTTTTGCTATGTTGTAATTTTAAATGTCTATCATATGTAGTATTTTTTATGGAAGTATTTTAGGATATAGATAATTTATTATAGGAATGCAAGTAGGGATTGCTCACTATTTTGTTATTGCTGGGAGTTTTGGCAGTGTAAGTTACGTGGCTTATTTAAGTTGTAAAATGAAATTTTTATGACTAATAAAAAATCATGGTAATATGTTTATATGTTATCTTGTTACTGCCAAATTTGGTGCCCAAATTATGCGTGAATGTAAAGTTATTGAGTTTTTTTGAATTCTTGGAGGTCAGAATGCATTTGTGTTGATAGTTTTATTCTAATGTTTTAAGGTTAATGAAATGAATTATAAATTAATGTTTTAAGATCAACAACAAGCTGCCTCCTCCTCATCCCTAACCACAAAAAAATGAAGTCCCGGCTCCTGCTGCTGAACCTAGATTGGCCTATCAGGAACCGCTCTTAGTCAGATGGAAGAGGGTTAAGCCAGCAGATTTTGAAGGTTCTAAAGATCCTCTAGTCGCTCAAGGATGGTTAAAGACAATTGAGGCTACTCTGAGACTCATGGGCTTCACGGATAATGAGAAGGTTCTTTGTGCTTCATGCTGCCTCACCATGGAGGCCAAGATTTGGTGGGAAAGAATAGAACAGAGTAGGAATGTTAATGAGATGACATGGGATGACTTCGTTCATGAGTTCAACACGAAGTTTTTCCACATGAACATTACCAGGAAGCACTATGATGAGTTTAAGAACCTGCACCAGGGAGACATGTTGGTTACCTATGTAGTGGAAAAATTTGATCAATTAGCTCGTCTTTGCCCAGGGATGGTTAGCAATGAGAGTGAAAAGGTCAAAAGACTGATCAGAGTTCTCAAGCCAGAGATCACTGCAATTATTGATGGGGCAAGTCCACCCAGAAACTAAGAGTAGGTTGTTTTAAGGGCCCAACATGTTGAGTTCCACCTGTTGAAGCTATGAAGAAATTAGCCTCAGTCAGGTCAGCCAGCCAATAATGCAAACAATCAGAACCACCCTCCATACAGAAACAACAACAACAGCAACAATAACAACAACCAAAACTAGAGGAACAATAAAAGAAAGGGCAATCCTTAGAACTAGCAAAACCAAGGCAACAAGAGGCATAATGGTGGCCAGCCCAACAACAACAATAGGCAGTTTCAACCATACACCAAATGTGAAAGGAAACATCCTGGAGAATGCCGTCTGGGAACTAATCAGTATTTATCTATGGACGAGAAGATCATTTTGTCAAGAATTGTCCCAACCTAACTAATGTTGAAGCCCAATAGAGAGCTTCGCAAGCCTAACTCCATCATATGCAAGCCTCTTTAGAAGGGCCATTGATTAACCAAGGAAGACTTGAAGCCCCATCTACCAATGCCTACATCTATGTAATGACAAAAGAACAGGTGGCTGTAGAAACCTCTAATGTGGTCACAGGTCAGATCTCAAGTCTTTTTATTAATGCATATGTCCTCTTTGATACAGGTGCTACACATTCTTTTGTATCATCATCCTTTGCTAATAAGTTAGAGATTCATTTAGAACCAATGAGACAGGGATTCACTACAACACTGCCCTCCAAGTAAGTGATAATATCTATGCATTGTCTGCGTACAGTACCTCTATGAATTTCTGAAAGGGAACTCTTCGTCAACCTTATCGTGATCGACATGTATGATTATGACATGATTCTTGGGATGGATTTTTTGAGCAAGTACAATGCCACCAATGAATGCCAAAAATGAAAGGTGATCTTTAATCCAGAAAGTAATTAAAAGTTCGTGTATGTGGGCGAGTCCAAAAAGAAACTAAGCATGTTTTTGTCAACCATGAAAGTAAGGAAATAGTTTGCTAGCAACCGCATGGGCTATTTGGCAAACACTGTATATAAAAGTCAAGAAGAAAAGACAAGAATTGAGGATGTGGCAATAGTATGAGAATTTCCAAAAGTGTTTCGAGATGACTTGTCAAGCTTACCTCTTGATAGAGAAGTTGAATTCAAGATCGAGCTCACTCTAGGCACCGACCCGATTTTGAAGGCACCTTACAGAATAGCCCTGGTAGAGTTAAAGGAGCTTCATATGCAATTAAAGAAACTACTTAACAAAGGATTCATCAGGCCGAGTCACTCACCATGGGGAGCTCCAGTTTTGTTTGTCAAGAAGAAGGATGGATCTATGAGACTCTGCATCGACTATAGAGAATTGAACAAAGTGACGATCAAGAACAAGTACCTGTTGCCTCGAATCGATGACTTTTTCAATCAACTAAAGGGTGCATCAGTGTTCTCAAAGATTAACTTACGGTCGGGATATCACAAATTGAAGATTAAAGAAGGAGACATCCCAAAAACAGCCTTTTGATCGAGGTATGATCACTATGAATTTATGGTTATGCCTTTCCGTCTAACGAATGCACCTGCAGCTTTCATGAACCTGATGAATTAGGTATTCAAGGATTTCCTTGATAAATTTGTTGTTGTGTTTATCGACGATATTTTTTGTTTATTCGAAGATTCAAGCAGAACATGTGGAGCATCTAAGAATTGTGTTTGGGACATTAAGAAGACACCAGCTATATGCAAAATTCTCCAAGTGTGAGTTCTGGCTCAACAGAGTGTCTTTCTTAGGGCATGCAATATCAAAGGAAGGGATAATGGTGGGCCCTGCTAAGGTAAAGGCTGTTCTCAACTGGAAACAACCGACAAATGTAAACGAGATAAGGAGTTTCTTGGGCCTAGCTGGTTATTATCGGAGATTTGCAGAAGACTTATCCAAGATAGCAACACCACTCACGAATCTAACCTGCAAAAGAAAGAAGTTTGAATAGACAGAAGCATGTGATAAGAGTTTCCAAGAACTGAAGAGGAGGCTAACGATAGCTCCAATATTGGCCATGCCAAAAGGAAATGACAGATTTGTCATTTACAGCGATGCTTCTAAGATAGGCCTTGGTGCAGTCCTAATGCAGAATGACAGAGTAATTGCTTACGCATCAAGACAATTAAAGGACTATGAGAAGAATTATCCTACTCATGACCTCGAGTTAGCAATAGTTATTTTTACATTGAAAATATGGAGACATTACTTGTATGAAGTCAAATGCAAGATCTTCACTGATCATCAAAGTCTAAAGTACTTCTTCACTTAAAAGGACCCGAATATGAGATGGCAAAGATGGCTAGAATTGGTGAAGGATTATGATTCTAAAATCCTTTATCATCCAAGAAAGGTAAACCGAGTGGCTGATGCTCTGAGTAGGAAGACAGTTGCCACACTAATGTCAATGCAAGCAATGTCTTAGCCTTTAAGGAAAGAAATTCTAGACTTTGGTTTGGAACTTATATCAGGCTAGCTATCAGCACTCACTCTTGCTCCAACACTACATGATGAGATTCAGAGCAAGCAAGATAAGGATGTAAGCCTCACAAGGATTAAGCAGGAAATGAAAGAAGGGAAATGTGAAGAGTTTCAAATTGCTAATGATGGAACTTTGTACCTCAAGGACCACTTATGTGTTCCCAACATTGATGGTTTAAGGGGAAGGATCTTAACGGAAATACATGATACTCCTTATTCAATTCATCTAAGTACAACAAAGATGTATAATGATCTAAGAGATAACTTCTAGTGGTTGGGAATGAAACGTGATGTTGCCATGTATGTAAAGAAATGTTTGATATGCCAGCAAGTTAAGGCTGAACACTAGAAACCTGGTGGTGATTTACAGTCAATCCAGATATCAAAATGGAAATGGGAGGATATTGTAATGGATTTCATTATCGAATTACCCAGGACTATGAATGGTTATGATGCTATTTGGGTTGTTGCGGATCGACTGACGAAGACGGTGTATATCATTCCTATCAAGATCACTTACTTTATGGAACGGTTAGTGGAACTCTATATCAAGGAGATTGTACGACTTTATGGAATTCTTAAGTCTATCATCTCAGACCATGATGGTAGGTTCACATCTAAGTTCTAGAAAAGTGTACAGGCTGCAATGGGGACCAAGTTGCATTCCAATATAGCTTTTCATCCTCAGACAGATGGCCAATGGAGAGGACAAACTTAATCTTAGAAGATATGCTTTGGGCTTGTACTCTCGACTTCAAGACCAACTGGTGTAAAGTGTTACCGTTAGCGAAGTTCACTTACAACAATAGTTACCAGGCGATGATTGGAATGGCACCCTATAAAGCCCTGTATGGGTGGAAATATAGGTCGTTTATATGTTGGCATAAAGCTGGTGAAAAGAAGTTGATGGAAAGCATTAACGCTAAAAGGATTGAATTTGTCAACAAAACCTCTAAGATGATAAAGTTAATAAGAAAAAGAATAGAGACCGCTCAAAGCCATCAAAAGAGTTATGCTGATAAAAGAAGAAGACCCTTAGAATTTGCCGTAGGCAAATCTGTGTTTTTAAAAGTTGCACCGATGAAAGGAGTTATGACGTTTGGAAAGAAAGGACACTACAAGAAAATATTGATTACACGACATTTATTTCACGACCGTTTCACAAAAACCATCGTGTAAAAGGCAAAAATACGCGGCAAGTTACGCCCGTGAAAACGAAGACCGTCGTGGCAAGGTGTGAAGATACCACGACGGTTTTTTGAAAAACCGTCGTGGAAGATTAGGGCTACCACGACGGTTTTCTCCAAAAACCGTCATGGTAGCTTGTATCTACCACGACGGTTTTTGGAGAAAACC
>CAMOHE010019757.1:363-29357 GCA_946598075.1 Artocarpus hirsutus
CTCAAGCGAGGACTTGGCGGACTGGACCTGGTCATCGGTGGGCAACTGCGGAGCGAGCACATCGAGCTTGAACTGCAAGGAATTGAGCAAAGCCAAGCAATCCTGAGCGACGCCATTCATTCTGGGGAGAGAATCTTTCTCCGATGATTCCGTCGAATTGAATTTTCCATTGCCCTCGATCGCCTTGATTTGTTCGACCAATTTGACGTAGGCCTCGTCCCATTCCTTCTTGGCCTTCTCCACCTGCTGTTCGACCTCGTCCATCATTCAACCACGAAAGACGGAGGAGGAAAACAATTTATCTGTTCTTTTGTCGATCGAAGGAGGAGCCCGTGGTTCACGGTTGTTTATGGACGCGGCCGTTCCGGCGGCGATAGTGAGAGGCTCTGAGATTTTTGTTCAATTAAATCAATTTGCCCTTATTTTTTTTCCAGAGATTTGGCTTTGATTTGCTTCAGTGGTTTGGTTAGTAGGATTCACGCTCATAGAATTTAAGGGATTCAAGATTTTTTTTTAATTTTTATTATTAATTTTTTAAGAGCCAAGATGCGGCTCTGATATTATCTTGAAACAATGGAAGAAAATACTTTTTCATTCATCTTATTTGCTGAGAAAAGAAATACAAAATATATATAAGAGTCTGACATATTATTACCAAACAAAAGGGAAAATCCTCTAAATTAAACCTCAAAATCACAGTTAATACAATAAAAAAGTCAAAGTAAATCTTTTAAATTCAGAAATAATCATCACCATATCCCACCAAGAAGTCCATTGATTCATATGTAACTAAAAAAACGACAAAACAATAAACTTCTTCATAGAATGGTACATGTTTGGGATGCAACTACAATGCCTCCTATGCTTGCTAGCAGCTGCCCGAACTGGATTGCTGTCTGCATCTTGGTCTGCGCAAGATAATTGACAAACATTCAAGCGAAGTCTACATAAATCTTCAAAATAAGATTAAAAGCCAAAAATATTTTCAGCTTCTATAAAATCTAGTCTAATTTATATTTTTATAAATTATTACTGAAGAATAAAAATATACAATTAAACCTTACTTGTGTGGATTGCCGATTCACAGCTGGCACAATTGCATTGGATAACGAATTGTGTGCATCCTGTTTGTTTGACTGGGATGAAGGGGAAGAAGAAGAAGGAGCCGTTGATGCAGGAGACGGGCCCACGAGAACCGTCGCGACGGATGATGTAGATCGATCATATTTGGACTGCAGATACATTATATTTGAGAAAATAGGTTAATGACGTAACTATACCCGTAGTTTTGTTAATTATTTCTCAATTTAAAGGTTAATCCGTCACGAGAGATGAGGTGTGTTTGTAGAAGAACTTACTTTTTTGGTCTTATCCTTCAATATCGTACCAGCAGGACTGCTCGCCTCCCGTTTCCCAGCAGCATTTGTGCAACTTTTTTTCCCCTAGACCAAATGAAATTATGCACTTCAAATTAATTCATCATACATTTAAACAAGATAATAAGGCAAAAATACCTGCTTAGTCAAGGCTTCGATTCTCTTATACTGAAGCAGAACTATAGGATCTAGAAAATCATTATGACAATGCTCATATTTCTCAGCACCAAAACACTGCGAACAAACACTGAAAGTTGTATTTTGGTCACCAAAAAAGCATTTAACACATGTGAAGTACATTCCTTTGACAAACTTTTTGCACAATCCTCCACAGAATGGCCTTCCACTCTGAATTATGTAATACAAAGTGAGGACGTCATCAAAGTAGAGGACTTCATTTCCAGGCTGCTTCAGCTCTTCAAAGAACTCATCCGAAGCCATGTGTTGGAAACCATAGGTTTCCATGTACTTGGAGAACTCTTTGAATCTCACATGCCCATTGTGGTTTGGATCCATTTCTTTGAAAACCTCTTTAACGACACGTCGTATTTCGTCCGGAGCTGCTATGTAGTACGCCAACGCCGTCTGACGCAAATCCTCCATTAATCAAATTTTTGGCTTTGCTTGTGATGGAATTTAGTATTATAAAAGTAAATTGTGAGGGAAGCTTAGTAGGGGAGCTTGTGCGATTAACGTGGTGAAAAGGAGTATTTGGTGCTTTGGTGGTTTATCATGTTGTGTGAAATAGGAGATATATATATATAAATTCGGAGTCTAAAGAAGCTGACTAACGAGATAGATAAGGCTCAAGTTGGGCCACGTCAATCTACCACTGTAGCAACCTTTGGGCAGAAGGTTGCTACAATAATCTGCCCAAAAGCTGCCCAAAACTTCAAGCCGAAGTTTTTCCCATTTGCGTCATCCCACAATTCAGCAGCATACGTGAGGGTATGAGAATCCAAATGATACTCTTTCACTTGGGCTTTGTCGGCAGTAAAGAGATACAAGTTGATAAGGGGTGGGACAAGAGGAAAGAGAGTAACTACTGTAGAGAAAATGGAACCATGTGCGCACGAATTTTCTATTTGACAGGGTTTGGGCTCTCGAATTTACCTCATCAATTATCAATTATATAAAGCTTTTCACGGTTATAATTTCTATCATATACAGTAATATCAAAAGTAGTCACCCTTTCTCTTTTTGCCACGTTGCAGTACCTCTCTTTTCTTCTCTCTTTTTTATAGTTCTCTTTTCTTGTTTTTTTCTTTCTTTTGTTTTGCCTACTTTTTACTTCCTTTGTCTTATTAATTTTTTTTCCATAATCTTGCTCTACACTTTTTTTTTATGCAATTTGACTCTTTGAAATACTTTGGCCTTGTTTGACATTATTTTGAAAGTGTTTAAAAATATTTTTACATTTTTTTGAGACAAAAATTTCAAAAATACTTTTAACATAATTTTTAAATTTTTTTTATTTTTTAAAACAAAATAATTTTCACTTATTTTAAAAACACTACCAAACGAGCCCTTTGTTTTTCTTTACTTTATTTCTATGAAAGTATTTTTCTACAAATTCACCCTTCTCCGTTTTTTTTTTCCTTGTTATTAAAGGCTTTTTTATAGTTGATTTTTTCAAATAGCTTTTTTTTTCTTCAGTTGCTCCTATTAAGTAATTTTTACAAACATGTCCCTAGTTAATTAGTCTATCAAAACATTTTTTTTCTCAAATGTTTCTTTTTAAACTTTCTTACGCAACTTTTTCAATTATTACTTCTTATAAAAATCTACTCTCTAATTTGTCCTTATTGAGCTAATTTTTCTTAAATAAAACTTATCCAAATATATTTTTTTGGATTAATTATAAAAATTCTCCTTAAATTATAGCCTTTATAATACTTTGCTCTTGAACTTCAAAACGTAACATCCATTCCTCCATCAAGTATGAACTGTTAATAAAAATGGTCATTTTATTATAATTTTAATAAAAAATTGATAAATGATTATAAAGTTAGGGGTATTTTAGAAATTCTTTTTATAAAAATAACCATAAAAATTAAAACTACAATAAAATTGATCTTTATTGATGATTAAAAACAAAAAAAATCAATAAAAAGAATCAATTAAAACCATTATACCATTGGAATCCTTTTTTTATATATCAAATTTTCTTCAAAATTTTATTTCTTCACACTCAAAAAATATTTTGAAATTTAAAAGTTATATATATTTGTAAAATGAAAAGAAAATATAACATATATGTATTCAATATAACACAAAATTGCGAAGAGGAAAAAACCATGACAGTATTAATAAAATTTCTTTCATATTTTTAAATTTTTTATTAGTATTTATACTTTCTTAAATTTTAAAATACTTTTTGAGTGTGAAAAGAGTTAATAAAATTTTTAAAAAAATTTTGGTGTACTAAAAAAAAGGGATCTGGATAGTAGTATGTTTTTAATTGATTTTTTTTTTGTTTTAACCATCAATGAAGACTATTTTTATTATAGTTTTAATTTTTTTATTATTTTAAAGACTAGAATTGCTAAAATACCCCTAATTTTAAAATCATCTGCTAATTTGCTATTAAAATTCTAACAAACTGACTATTTTTGTTAACAGTTCATACTTTAAGAGGAATGGATGTTATGTTTTGAAGTTCATGGAGCAAAGTATTAGAAAGGCTATAGTTTAAGAAGAATTTATGTAATTAATCATATTTTTTACTACATAAAGTAGTACAAGAAAAAATTTAACACGTGGATAGAATATATAGAATTATTCTCTATGTGCATAGGATGTGACACTTAATTAGTGAAGTAACTACAATATAAAGCTCTACGCATTTATAATATTATAAACAAAAAATGGTTATTCACACAACTCTTCCAAACATCCTGAAAAAGATTCATTTATTTATTTATTGGGCTTATCGTCGGATTGGTTGCTACAACATTGCTTGCATGTATAGGCACACAAACTAGACAATTCTTGCAATTTATGACAATCTTTAGGGTGTTTGGGAACATTGGTTTAAACTATTGATTTTAACATGTGAGAGTTTTACGTTGAAGCTCACTTTTTCTTTAACACTATAGCTTGTGGAGCTTTACACTGTAAACTAAAGCAAGCAAAAGTTTTGGTTGAAATTAAAAGTGCCAAACACTATTTTTTTTGTTGTACATTTGTTGCTATTCAACACAGTCTAGAAAACACTTTATTAATTACATTTTTTATGAAACATTTTATCTGATAAGAGCCCTTATCAGTAGCGTATTTTTCAAACTGTTGGATTTTTTAAAATTATTTTTCTCTACACATCTGAGTATTAAAAGATAGAAACCTACTTGTTATTTTTCGTATTCATTAGAGAAATTGCCTACATGAAAAATGAGATTCTACTTGATGGCCTAAACATAGCGTCATACGAATGATAAGCAACAACATCACTCGATTTCAACCCAAACAAGGGTGCTTTTGCTAACATGGATATCTCCAGAAAATTTGGAATAAGTGCAGCGACTTCCATCAGTTTTGGACTAGGAAACTAAGCAACAAACAAGCATGTAAAGGTGTAATAAGAATTCTGAATTGATCTTCACCGTCCACCTACTAATTCAGTGGTATGATTGAACGGTGAATATATATGTGATGATTTAGACTTGATCGACTTATGGTCGTCCGAGTAGCGCTCGAATCTTGCGATGGGCGGTGGGCTGAATTGGTATTGACTTCAACAGTCTTTTTCTATTCTTTTTCCAATTTGAGAAATCTTGACCTAACACAATCTCTTCAACATATATGTCAATGCTAATATTATATTTGTCATAAATATAAAAATAACATACATATTTGATATGTTATTTTATTTTATGCTCCAATGTATAATGTTTTTTATAATGTTATACTTACCTTTTGTCATAATTATTTGTAACACCCGTGATTAGCACCATCTAAGGTTAGGAAATAAAATGGGGTTTATATAACCTATAGGCATAATAGATGAAGTACTTAATTTTCTAATATTTTATGATTAGAAAGTTTATTATCAACCAATGTTTCAATTCTTCTTGCAACAAGTGGTCTAAATATGGTCCGACAATATAAATGTCCAAAACAAAATTATTTGATGTTCTTACATTTAATTGATTAATGCTTTTAGTTCTATGTTTATCCAGGTGATTATTATTTAATGTTTGATATATATGTATATATTATGATTTGTTAATTTATATATGCATGTGTGCTATAAGTCCAATTATTGGCACAAACCTTTTATACTTATTTTCTCATAGTGAAACTTTACTGTCCGAGAAAATTCATGCTGGACGTAGCTTTCAATTGAGATAAACTACTCTAAATTTTTATGTTCTTGCTATTTTATTTACTTCCTATGTGAGTGATTATTTCAGTGAAAAATTTGAAAGAATCTTGTTAGAGAAGTTTTGCCCGTCAACAATAAATGTAGTGTGTCCTTTCACTCCAACAATATTACAATCCATATATAGAGTTTATGCTATTTAAGCAAAAAAATTTTAGTTACAAATTGATCTTTTTGTAGCTAAAAATTTTGTAGCTAAAGCTATAATTTATTGTAGCACACTTAAGGCTTAACACCATTGTTCTGCATTGCAAGACAAATAGCTATAAATTTTGTAACATCACATGATGCTACGTTGAGTTGCAAGAGTTGTGGCAAGATTCGCGACTTGAAGGGCCACATCCAATGCTTTAAAGCAAGAATTCTGGAAATTAACAATATCAAATCTTAAGTTATTAACTGCAGGGCAGTTTACGTTTTCCAAAAAAAAAAACTTACATTTAAGTTGTAGTAGGACCCCAAATATTTACACTAGGGCACTACTAAATGTGACAACATTTGTGCGATATCAGCGCTAGTTTTCAGACGTAACCGTAGCACTGTCCTCGGAGATAATTTAAAATAAAACAAATCAATCAAAGAGAAACTAGCTAGTTGCAACAATTTATCTATCGATATATATATATATATATAAAACAATATTTCAGCTTGCCATATATATTAAAAAGAAAAACTTACGGCAATATTGAAATTAACTCTGTTTTGAGCTGGTTGAGTGATTGCCTGCATAAGTTTCAGCGTGGAAAAGTCAGTGATTTTTTAAATGACGTGACATAATATGTTTAGTTGAGACCATTTTGAATATAAAAATTTGATAAAAAAATCTCCCTCTGTATTAAGATCACCTATCTCGATTTTGGATTAAGATCACATGCCTAACTTTTTGTGTTTTAAATTATGTCTAACTAATAATATTATGACGTGTTATTTAATAAACTCAAACATTATAATATGAAAAATTCAGTTGAAAAGCACTTCAACTTTTTAAATTACTATGATACATGTTTAATAATATGGTTAAATAGACACTATTTGAAACATCAACACTAACACTTTGGATTTTAACACGTTACATCACTCATAATCTTATCTTATGTATACTAGTAAAAGAATTAATACATGAATTATTTCAGAATTTAATGATAATCCTAAGGCTTACAAACATTAGCCTATCAAATCACCAGCAAAGTAAAACAATTGAATAGATAATTCCATCTCGAATATACTATTCTGCCCAAAAAAAAGAAGTCCCAAAATTGGATTAAAAGGAATGCTCTTATAAATGTTAATGAATTATCAGCGCCCCTTTGAATTCTTTAATTTTGAAAAGTATTCATCTCAAATCTAAGTATGTGCTTAAACTCAAAATACCTTCTCTATTTATAACACTAACAAAATTATGATGTGACATTACTTATGATTTTATAAGTGTTCTTTGAACTATTTGATTTCAAATTAATTTGCCTCCCAAATTATTAATTTTAAAGTGCGTTAGCTTTTTAACCCCCATTTTTTAAAAGATCAGAGGATAAATTGACAAAAAATATTAAAGGGACATATTAAATTAGGGTACATAAAAGTACATAGTTCATGGCTTTGTATGAAATTAATCCAATTAAATTCAATATAATTAGCATGGTTGGTTACGTACCAAATTCACATCCCCTCCGGAGGGCATTGAAAGACATACGTTTTCTACGAACAAATTTTGGTAGAAATAGGACAAGAGTTTACGACCAAATTTGATCATGGAAACCTAAAAACAGCGACCAAATTTGGTCGCTAAAGGGTCCACATTTTGCGACCAAATTTTTTGTGGTCTTAGAAACCCTTGGCGACTAATTATCTAGTTGCATATATATATATATATATATATATATATATATTGTTTGTAATATATATATGTGTGTGTGTGTGTGCACTCCGGCGCGCACAGGAAAGGAGAGATCAGAGATGAATCTTACCCAGCTTGATTCATTGCTAGTTTGTGGTTGCGTAAATGCCTGCGCAAAATTTGGTTGCGTACATGCCTGCGAAAAATATTACAAAGTGTATGATGAGGAAAAATTATGACCCAAAAAAACAATATCAACAACAAAACTCATATTGTAGAAAAATATATTGTTACATACAGTCCCTTTCTTGCTCCTTAGCAAAACATAGTTATCCAAGAAAAGCTCATGCTCGTGGCGAAACCGTTTTCCGCCATAGCAACTAGCACAGAGATCAAAGGAGTCTTGGTTGCTGTTGAAGCACTCAACGCAAGTGAAGTGTAGGCCGTGGAGCTGCGCATGGCAGGCGTTGCACCAGACGCCCCTCGTCTTGACGATGTAGTAGAAGGTGAGGACCTCCCAGAAATCGAGACTGCCGTCGTTGTTTGTGTCGAGTTGTGAGAAGATGCCCGGGTTCGCCCAAGAGTAGTCGCTCTGCCGGAGGAACTCGGTGAACTCGCTGAAGCTGACCGAATCGTCGTCGTTGGTGTCCATGGATTTGAAGAATTTGAAGGCCAACATTTGGAGGTGTTTTGAGCTATTTTGGAAGTGTGCCTTTGCGACTTGGCGAAGCTCTTCCATATTTTGGGCTTGTGTGATGAATGTGATATCTCTTTCTCTCTGCAGAGTTGATCTTTTCTGTAGATACAACTATATGTAAAGAAGTAGTATATCCCCAAGTGTTTTAATTTGTTGCCTGCCTTTATAGAAGTAAGTTGATTAAATAAGAGTAAAAGTTTGATGTATAATACGTGGATTTTTCTAAGGTGTATAGCTGATTCGTCCAACGTCAATTCATCAACTTGGGAAGAAAACAAGTTGAATATTCTTAATTTTCCTGCTAATATGTTTCTCTGTTTACATAATAGATACCCGATGTTTTCTTGGAGACTCATTTATTTGTCTCATCCTCTACGCTGCACCTATTAACAATCCTAACGTCCTTGTATAAAGAATTGGTCGCAGGTGACTTGGTGCCGTGAGCAGGCGGGCACCACTAATTGCGCAAAAGCACACGTTCTCGACAAATATAATACGCAGAAAATTAAATGTTATGTTACATTTTTTAGACTTTTAAAAGTTATAGTTATTTATGCCACTTAAAAAAATTTAAGCCACATTATTATTTATATTACGTGTTAAGTTATACTATAAATGAATATGTATGACATTTGTTAAATAAATCTTAAAATTTGCATTTATCAAAATTCCTCATGTACGTTTTTATACAAGCACTAGTAAAGTAAGCATGTATGATGCACGCGGTAGATATATCAATTAAATTTCGTCAGAAAAGTGACACATAATACTTATATATACCTATAAATATAATTAAGCTGCATTTTTTTAATCAACAACGTATTTTATTATTTTAATTGGCGAAAATTTAGGTCTAAATGCTAGCATTTTTTATATTTTCAAGGCTATAAATTTATTTTCAAGACAGATATACTATGTAATCATTTTATCTATTTTCTTGGCAAATATATTTAATAATTGATAAATTTTCAGCGAAAGTGCAACAATTAACTAACTTGTTAATCTTTCAACAAGTATATATTAAAGAACAAAGTTTTTTAATCATATGCCACATGGCACATTTATAATAAAAATATAAGTAAGTGCATTACAAGAAAGGATGTGCAATGAGAATATGTGAACTCCCAAGGCCAAATGACTTCACCAAGCCACTGAAGCATGAAGACTTTATCAAGATGAGAAGCTTACTTAGGATGACAAATCAAGTTTAAGAGGTTGTTGAAAGGTAAACTTGATTTGGACCCATAATAAATGCGTAGGCTTAAACTTTAGTTATTAGGCATAAATTTAATTAGCCAATAAGCCCTTTTTTAGAAAGACTTTCTAAAGCATCCTTTAAAAATGTTTAAACATTTTAGGGTGGGAGAATTCGAGAGAGTAAATTGTAGCCATTAGATCAAAAGTACGTTGGCACAATTCTAGCCATTAGTTAAGGAGGTGCCACTAGTATAAATCGGGATGATTTCTTTCATTTTGCATAAAAAAGAAGTAAAAGCTTCTAAGAGTGAGACGAGAAGAACCAAAGATACTTTAGAGAGTTTGTTGTTTGGGTTCCAATAAATTTCCAACAAAAATTTGCATGTTGAAACCTTGAGATTGATGATGTATAGTTTGAAGCTTGAGAAGTTGGTGATGTTTTGAAGGTTTTCTATCCATCATATCATAAAGTTAGATGGTAGCATTAAAACAAACGTAGTTGCGTAAGACTAATATTGACAGTAGTATTAAAGGTTTCAGAAAATACCTTAATTAGTAATATGCTCCGTTAGTTCTGTTGCAGTGCAACCAAGACACTTCTCTGCAGTTTTCCAATATTGTGACAGATATATCTTTGAATGAGTCGCTTAACTAAACCTGCACGCTGAAATTGACGAGTTTCTATAATTCAATTGATAAAAGTAATTGTGTATCCATTGGGTAAGATATGAAATTTTGCAAACAATTAACACACTAAGTGCAAAATGCTCTATTTATCACTCTTAAAACCTCATGAAAACTAAAATATTTTAAACTTTTTTAAAAAAATTCTTTTATTATAGTAATCATGTGGTTATTCTTGTTAAATTTTAGAAAATTTCCGTCAATTTTGGTGTCAGAAACTAAAGCTGTCGGAAAAAAAAAACTTGAGGGGTAATATGTTAAAATTAAAAATTAAAAACCAAAATGTCATAAACAATGCTAATAATTCTATTTTTTTAAGGAAAAATAATATTCAAGAAGAAGTAGACGTCTTGTGTCTTTCAGCTTCATTCTTATAGTGAGAACGATTATAATGGTCCCATAATTGACTTTGTCGTGGAACAAAGTAAAAGTCTATACAAAGTAAAAGTCTATATTGGTCCATATACTAGGAAGGTTCGATGGAAAAGTTTTCTCTGGTAGAAAGTTTCATGAAAAGTTATTAATTAATTTTTATAACTAATTGAAAGTTGATTTAAACAAACATAAATGTTAATCATAAATGAAAATAACTTGTCCGATAAAGTACTCAACAAGCCAACAAACTCATAATTGTCAAAACAGGGAAATATATAATATATATATATATATGTTATGCGGTGCATTTATTTAATTAATGGGAAAAAAACTGAAACTGTGACATCAACTGTTTGTAATCACGTTATAAATTAATATAAGTGCAACCATGCATTTAAGAGCTGAACCCAACTAAACAATTCCCTGATCCATATTTAACACCAAACAAAAGAGACAATAGTTTGATTCGCTCTCTTTTTTATTGCTAACATGTGAAATTTGCAACACGTGTTGTTATTTTTCCATCACAACTTGCTTTTTGTTTGTATATATAGTTACTCTTTTTCTCAAGTTAAAATTGTTTTCCAATTTTCCTTGTTCTGAAAAGGGATATCTTGGGTAAACACTATTATCAGCTTGCTTTGTTGAAGATTGGAAGATAAAGTTTTTTTTTTCAAAAACATAGTTTAATTTTTTAAAAAAATATTTTTGATATAAGAAAAGTTTAACACAATTAAATTGATCACTCGCCAAACCCTTTACAAACTCAGATTGTGTTTGATTACAGTGGCGGAATGGTTTTGGTTATGGGAATGGTAATGGTAATGGAATAAGGTAAAAAAGAAAGTTAATTCATTTGTTTGGTTCTAGTATACAATGAAATATGAATATTTTTACGTTGGTAAAATTACCCTTATGTTGTAACACTAATATATTACATATTAATACTTATGTTATAACACTAGTATTTCATGTAGCAATATAATTAATATAGTATATAAAATGTAGTATAATATAATAAAACAATAATTATGTAATATATTATATAACTACAATATAGAATTAATAATATTATGATAATGATTATTATATAGATAATATAAGAAGTAGTCATAATATTATAATTATATAAGTAATTATATTTTTGTTGTCATAATATATAAATATAAAATATAATATCACATAAAAATAATAATATTTAATTATAATCTAATATAATGATATATTATGACACATTTTAATAAATATAAATAAAATAATTATAATTATGTAATACATTATGTAATTATAGCCTCTAATACAATATAATAGACAATAATATTAGAATTATAATATCATATTATTATTTTATTATATTGATAATTATATTATTAATATAATATATAATAATTATATTATTAATATAACATATTATGATCGTAATATATACAATATTATATAGTAAAATAATATTACAATTACTAACATAATATGATATTATTAATTACAATATTATAACTATATCACACTATTACATTATGTTATATCATAATATATTTTAGGCTATTATTACAATATAATATAATATATTATATTGTAGTTACCAATATAATTATATTAAAAAAGAGAAAAAACAACCTGGAGTGGTTATTCCTCCCATGTGAGAAAGGAATAATGATTCATCCACTTGATAGAAAAGTTTTTCCATTTTGAATGATTATTCTTTTTCCAAAAACCAACCAAACATCATAATGAAGTTTCATTCCTTCCCTCCAACCAAATGTAGCCTTAGTTGTAAAATGCTATAGTGTGTTATCGAGGAGAAAGGGTGCATTATTTAGTTTGGTCTTATTTATAGGATGTTTGGTAAATTTGGTTAGAATTGAAAATTTTTTTAAAAAAATTATAACATGTAAGACCTTTATACTAGTAGCCATTTTGCTTTACACAGTTGATATTGGTTCGAACCAATTTGCTAAACGAAGGGTTAAGCAACTTAGAATCCTTCCCTGTTTAAGTACACCTTTTCTTTCGAAGATAATGTCAGTGGTGGCAGCCTTTCAAATATTTACGGAAATTCAAATTTACTCCACCATGGTTTAGCAAGTTTCCTATCAGTGAATGTGTGGACAATATAATTCTTTCAAAGGAAGAAACAAGTTTTTTTTTTAAAAAAAAGCAACTTACATATAACTTAACAAAGTAGGGGAAGCTGAAAGAATTGATGCTCAAACAATCTATTGAAATATATTCATTTTAATAAGCAGACATATAATAGCTAGGTTACACGATGCTGCGTCCACCAAGAAATTTCGCAACGCCAATGGCCAACTCCATTGCTTTAAACCATCGATTCTGGAAAGTAACATATATATACTCAAACGTCAGAGTTAAATATCTATTAATCACAAGCTAAAAACTGGAGAATTTCAAAGTAGATTGTCAAATATGAAACCAGTTTATAAGATGATGTGTTTGATTAAAAATCAGACGTGCTAATTGTATATTGAAAGTAATTCAATCGTATTTTTCGGAGATCTATGTCAACATCAATTGTTATAGAAATTCATTGTGACGAACTAGAAGAAGATTAAAAAAATTCACCATCCCACAACTCTCTCAATTTTTTTATGTATTTTCTCTAGCCTCTCACTAATATACAAATATAAATAAATCACCGTTGGTCAATGCATTTGAAATAGGTTAGAAAACAAGGACAACCGAATTTAAAATCATGAAATCTCTAAAGCTCCTTTATTAAAAGTTTTCATTGAGGGCGGGCTTTCTGTCCTTTGAACATTGCATTGTTTCTGTATCATGATAATATTTAGGCTCTTTATATATATATATATATATATATATATATATATAGATATATGATTGTATTGTTGTAATGCCTCATAAAGGATTTATAAATCAATTTCTGGCCATGGTTAATCTTGTATCAATCAAAAGAAACAAATATTAAATATTAAATATACATACACACATAAGATGGGTTCCAATTTGGTCGGGTTTCCTGGCTAATTGTTTTGACGTCTGATTCGATTTATTAAGAAATTAAAAATAGATCATTAAAACAAGTGAATTTTACATATATACGTCATGCAAAATTAAACAACTAAATATTAAATCTGTGCTATGTTTTTTTTGTTTCAAACCACTTCAAATCTACGGCTTCGAATTTCCTTTTGGCTTGATTGTGTCTCTGATACTGTTTTATTTAAATTTAAGAATTTAATCATATACTAAATACTAGATACTAAAACTACATAAACAATCAGAAGAATTGTCAAAATTAAAAGGATCTGAATTCATTTAGGTGGGTAACAAATGCGCAAATTCTCCAAATTTTTCTTCATGTGTTTCTCTATAGCAATTTCAAAAGAAGGATTCAAATCTTCTATCTAATTTTTGATATCCCAAATAATGTCTAACCAAACGTATTATGACACATCATTTAATAAAAAGTAAAGTAAAAATTAATTAGATATTTTAAATTTTTTAAACGATGTGTCATAATACGATTGGTTATACACCATTTAAAACACTAAAATTAGACAAAAGATTCCTCCAAATTAAATATTTATCATGAAAATTAAAGACATGCATTAACAACTATTCCACTTTCTAGCCTGTACATAAAGTCATACAAAAAATACCACCACAAGAAAAATTACTTTCTACAACTAAGGAATCTGCAACAAAACAAACTTTGGTCATTGAAAGACGTTTTCTACGATCGAGTTTTGGTAGAAATAGGACTAGTTTTTACAACCAAATTTGATAATGGAAACTTAAAAACAGCGACCAAATTTTTTGTGGTCCTTGAAACCCTTGGCGACTAATTATTTTGTTGCATATATATATATATATATTGGAATATATATATATATATATATGCACAGGAAAGGAGAGATCAGAGATGAATCTTGTTATATAAATGCGCAGGAAAGGAGAGATCAGAGCTGAATCTTACCCACCTTAATATTACTAGTTTGAGGTTGCGTAAATGCCTGCGCAAAATATTACAAGGTGTATGATGAGGAAAAATTATGACCCAAAAAAAAAAATAATATCAACACAAAACTCATATTGTAGAAAAAATATAGGGGTGTTTGGCAGTTGTGGTCTAGACTACTTTCTCAGTTATGAACAATATACAACACTTACATGCTACAGTAATAATAAAAAATTGCTATAATATAAAGCTCTAATGTGTTAGAGTAAAAACAGTTCTAACCCACGATTCTAACCACTAATTTAAACACCCTGTATATTGTTACATAAATACCAGGTTCACGTTCATTTCCGGAGAAATCCTTCTCTTGCTCCTTAGCAAAACATAGTTATCCAAGAAAAGCTTGTGGGCATGTGATAAGTTAGTTATAAGCTAATTAATTAGATAATTCTCACTTAACATCTTTATTAGTTTTGAGCAATTTATAAAAAGTTGATAGTGTTTTATGTTTTTTTGAAGGTTTTGAGGAAAAAAAAATAATGGCAAAACGCGAGACAAAACGGACTGAAAATGAGCAAAAGTGGAGTATGGAACAAAATGGAGCCTAGACCCCAGCTTATGGGCTCCTATGCGCTCTTGAAGATGAAGTTTCATAAAAAAAAAACCCAAGAGCATAACGCCTAGGCACCATAATTTGGGCGCCTAGGCTTCATTCAGTGAAAGGAGGTCCAGTAGCTTGTAGAGCCAAGGCGCTACAATCCTGGCGCTTAGGCACTACTTTGAAGCCTAGGTGCCGTAGTTAGGTGCCAATTTGAGAAAAAATTTCATAGGCCTGCGTAGCTCCTAGGCGCCGTAATGAAGCCTAGGCACCAGAAAATCGAGTCTAGGCACTGTTGCTATCCTAATTCAAATTTTAATGTAATTTTATTCTAAAATTACTTTTTCAAACCCTAGCCTATAAGTAGACCATTATGAAGGGTTGGAGGACGATTTTTAACATAGAAAAAGACTGCAAAAAAGAAGAGAAAACTCACTACTTTGAAGAAGAAGAACGGTGCAACCCGGAAACAAAATCCATCTTTACATCCAAACTTACTGTTCTTTTCTTCTACTCGTCATGTTCAAGACATTGTTTATAATGATTTTTAGTTTCATTAGGAATTAATTTCTCTTTTTTTGGGGTTACGATGTAGTCAGATTATGAATGTTTACTTTTATTTAATTTAATTCAATTTGATATTTATTTATTATCTATACTGAGTGTTTAATCTAATCTTAATGCTTGTAAAAGTTTACGCACCTTTTGTATGATTTATGATTTAATTTGAGGATGAGAAGTGATAATTAAATTAGACCATAATTGAATACCATGAGATCATCATAGGGTAGACATATCTATAAGACTTGTATAACTGGTGAATTTTTTGTTCTTAATGAATCTTGGTAAGTTTAGAGTTTCTACAAAGATGTATGAAATTTGCTAACTAGGATAAATTATTAATGCTTGAGAAAGATTAATGATTACCTAAAAGGAATTTGTTGTCGGCATAGGAGTAAACATCAATTGATTAAATTAAATAATTTGAATAGGATTGATTTAGGTAAAATCGGAGGCTTTAGTCTTTTATTATTTAGGTTTTCATTTATTTATTTTTTTTGTTTTGTTTTGTTATTTTTCTATTTATATTTGAATGTTTAAATAATTTTAGAGTTAACCAATTTTGATACTTGGCTAGATTAATACAATATTCGTAGGAACGAGACTCTATTCACTCGTTATTACTTATCTATGATTCTATGCACTTGCAGATTTTTCGCAACAGCGTGGCGAAACTGTCGTCTGCCATAGCAACTAGCACAGAGATCAAAGGTGTTTTGGCTGCCGTTGAAGCACGCAACGCAAGTGAAGTAAAGGCCTTGGAGCTACGCATGGCAGGCGTTGCACCAGAGGGCCCTTGTCTTGACGATGTAGTAGAAGGTGAGGACCTCCCAGAAACCGAGACTGCCGTCATTGTTCATGTCGAGTTGAGAGAACATGCCTGGGTTCACCCAGTTGTAGCCATTTTGTCGGAGGAACTTGGTGAACTCATCGAAGCTGACCCAACCGTCGCGGTTGGTGTCCATGGATTTGAAGAACTTGGTGGCCAAGTTTTGGAGGTCTCTTGAGCTATTTTTGTAGTATGGCTTTGCGGCTAGGCGAATCTCTTCCATTTTGGTCTTGTGTGATTAATGTGATATCTCTTTCTCTCTGCGGAGTTGATCTTTTGTGTAGATACAACTATATGTAAAGAACTAATATATTCTCAAGTGTTTTAATTTGTTGCCTTCGTCTTCATAGAAGTTGACTTGTTAAAATAAGAGAAAGAGTTTGATGTATAATAGCTGGAATTTTTTAAGGTGTATAGCTGGATTCGTCGAACGTCAATTCATCAGCTTGGGTAGAAAACAAGTGGAATATTCTTAATTTTCCTGCTAATATGTTTCTTTCTTTGCATAGTAGGTAGCCGGTGTTTACTTGGAAAACTCATTTATTTGTCTCTTCCTCTATGCTGCGCCTATTGATAATCCTAACGTCCTTGTATAAAGAGTAGTGTAAGTTTTTGTCGGCTTTTCGTTTTCTGTTTTGATACGGAGGGCGTGCGTACGTTGTCGGTCGAGTGACCACAATCATGGAAAAAAATGGAAAAACTAATGGAAAAAAAAAAAGAATGGAAAAACTAATAAGCTAACTGCCAGGTTATTGGTCGCAGTTGACTTAGTGCCGTAAGTACGCTGGATCCACTAATTGTGCAATGGCACACGTTCTCGATAAACATAACGGGGAGAAGGACTGTTTGATATTATTTTTAAAATAAAAAAAAAATGTCTTTGTTTAAAAAAATTTTTTTTTTAAGAATTGTACTGAGAGTGTTTTTAAAATGTTTACCTCAAAAATAGTGCGAAAATATTTTTAAAAATTTTGAAAACAAAACCAAACAAGCCCTTAGATGTTATGTCACATTTTCAAAACTTTTAAAAGTTATGGTTATTTATTCTACTTAAAAAGTTTATACCATATTTTTATTTATATTATATATTAAGTTGTGCTATTAATAAATATGTGTAACATTTATTAAAAATAAATCTTAAAATATGCATTTATAAAAATTCCTTGTCTACATTTTTATACAAACACTAGTAAAATAAGCATGTGTAATGCACTCGGCAGATGTATCAACTAAATTTCATCAGAAAAGTGACACATAATACTTATATATATGCACATAAATAGAATTAAGCTGCATTTTTTTTATCAACAACGTATCTCGTTATTTTAATTGTGGAAAATTTAGGTCTAAATGTTAGCATTTTTTATATTTTCAAGGCTATAAATTTATTTTCAAGGCAGGTATACTATGTAATCATTTTATCTATTTTCTAGGCAAATATATTTAATAATTGTTAATTTTTCAGCGAAAGTGCAACAAATAACTAACTTGTTAATCTTTCAACAAGTGTACATTAAAGAACAAAGTTTTTTAATAATATGCCACATGCCACATTTGCAGCAAAAATATAAGAGAGTGCATTACAAGAAAGGATGTGCAACAGAAATATGTGAACTCACAAGGCCAAGTAACTGATATCTTTACCAAGCCACCCATAGAGATGCAACAATGGGCCGAGACTCGTGGGCCGGCCCAGGCCTGTCCTGCTATAGTGATGGGCTAGGCCGGCATGGCCCGATACTGTTCACGGCCTAGCCTGGCCCATAAATATTGGTGGGCTGGGCTGAGCTAATATATGTCGGCCCATGGGCAAGCCCAGCACGACCCATGGAAAATCATGAGTTGGGCTGGGCTGGGTCGGGCCGTTTAGGCTCATAATGAGCTGGTCCATTCTGGCCCACAATGAACAATATTTTTTATGTTTTTAGTAAATTTGTAAACATCTTATGTATAATTATCCCGATTGTACTCTTTTTTTCTTACCAACGTTTTATCCCACTGAGTTTTCCTTATAAAGGTTTTTAATGAGGCAATCGTAAATAAAATATCCCTTTTTATATTTCCCTTAACTATTCAAACTTTTATATTTGTTAACTTGTTTAAAATTTCAAAAATAAAAAAAAATTAAAAAATTAAATATTACATGCTTAGATGGGCTGGTTCATTTAAACCCATGATGGGCTTGCCCATTTAAGGCCCACGGCACGGCCCAACACGGCCCATGTAAAATTGGCCCGTGGGCTGGGCCAGGCCAAGATAATTTTAATATGGGCCGGCCCGGCCCGGCCTACGGCCTGCGTGGGCCTAAGGAGAACGGGTCGAGCTGGGCCAGGCCGGCCCGTTCTTGCATCACTAGCCACCCAAGCATGAAGACTTTATCAAAATGAAAAGAATGACAAATCAAGTTTAGGCGGTGTTGAAAAGTAAACTTGATTTGGACCAATAATAAATGCGCGGGCTTAAAGTTTAGTTTTTAGGTCTAAATTTAATTAGCCAATAAGCCCATTTTTTAGAAAGATTTTCTAAAACATCCTTTAAAAATATCTAAATATTTAGAGTGGGAGAATTCTAGAGAGTGAATTGTAGCTATTAGATTAAAAGTGCGTTGGCACAATCCTAGCCATTAGTTAAGGAGATGCCACTAGTATAAATAGGGATATTTCTTTCATTTTGCATCAAAAAGAAGTAAGAACTTCTAGGAGTGAGGTAGAGAAGAGCCAAAGATTCTTAAGAGAGTTTAGTGTTTGGTTCCAACAAATTTCCAACAAAAATTCGCGTGTTGAAGCTTTGAGATTGATGATGTATTGTTTGAAGCTTGAGAAGTTGGTGATGTTTTGAAGGTTTTCTATCCATCATATCATGAAGTTAGATGGTAGCATTAATACAAACGTAGTTGCGTAAGACTAATATTGACAGTAGTATTAAAGGTTTAGAAAATACCTTAATTAGTAATATGCTCCGTTAGTTCTGTTGCAGTGCAATCCAGACACTTTTCTGCAGTTTTCCAATATTGTGACAGGCATATCTTTGGATGAGTCGCTTAACTAAATCTGCACACTGAAATTGACGAGTTTCTATAATTTAATTGATAAAGGTAACTGTGTATCCATTGGGTATGATATGAAATCTTACAAACAATCAACACACTAAGGGCAAAATGTTCTATTTATCACTCTTAAAACCTTACAAAAACTAAAATACTTTAAACTTTTTTTAAAAAAAAATCTTCTATTATGTAATAGTAATCACGTGGTTATTCTTGCTAAATTTTAGAAATTTTCCGTCAATTTTGGCATTAGAAACCAAAGCTGTTGGAAAAAAAAAAGAAAAAAATCGAAAGGTAATATGTTAAAATTAAATTAAAAACCAAAATGTCATAAACAATGCTAATAATTCTATTTTTTTAAGGAAAAAATAATATTCAAGGAGAAGTTGACGTCTTGTGTTTTTCAGCTTCATTTCTTATAGCTAGTGAGAACGATTATGACGGTCCCATAATTGACTTTGTCGTTGAGCAAAGTAAAAGTCTACATTTTGTCCACATACTAGGAAGGTTCGAAGGAATAGTTTTCTCTCAAAGAAAGTCTCATCAATCGTTATTATATTAATTTTTACTAATTGAAAATGTATGGTAAAAACATAAATTTTAACCATAGGCACTTATTGATTAAAATAATTTGTCCGATAAATCATTCAACAAAACAACAAACTCATAATTGTCAAAACAGGGAAAGATATATTATATATATTATGGGTGCTTTTATTTAATTAATGGGAAAAAAACTGAAACTGTGACATCAACTGTTTATAATCACGTTATAAATTAATAAAAGTGCAACTATGCATTTAAGAGCTGACCCCAACTAAACAATTCTCTGATCCATATTTAACACCAAACAAAAGAGAATATAGTTTGATTCGCTCTCTTTGTTATTGCTAACATGTGAAATTTGCAACACGTGTTGATATTTTTCCCTCATCACTAGCGTATATTTTCAAATTGTTGGATTTTTTTAAACTATTTTTTTCTACGTATTTGAGCATTAAAAGATAAAAATCTACTTGCTTTTTTGGGTATTTATTAGAGAAATTGCCTATTTGAAAAATAAGATTCTACTTGATGGCCTAAACATCGGTGTCGTACGAACGATGGGCCCCAACGTGACTTGCTTTCAACCCAAACAAGGGTGCTCATTCAACATAGATATCTCCAGAAATTTTGAAAAACGTGCAGCGACTTACATCAGTTTTGGACTAGGAACTAATCAACAAACATGTATGCAATGGTGTAATAAGAATTCTGAATTCATCTTCACCGTCCATGTACTAACACAGTGGAATGATTGAACGGTGAATGTATATGTGATGATTTGGAAATTGGATGGTTAGACTTGACCGACTTATGGTCGTCCGAGTAGCACTTGAATCTTGGGATGGGTGGTGGGATTAACTGCTATTGACTTCGTCAGTCTTTTTATTTGAGAAATCATAACCTAAGACAATCTCTTCAATGTCTTTTTATTTGAGAAATCATAACCTAAGACAATCTCTTCAATGTATACCTAAATGCTAATATTATATTTGCCCAAAAAAATATAAAAACAACGTATATATTTAATGTGTTATTTTATTTTGTCCTCCAATATATAATGTTATTTAGAATGCTATACTTATCTTTTGTCATAGTTATTTGTATCACCCGTGATTAGCACCACCTAGCGTTAGGAAATAAACTAGGGTTTACATAACCTATAGGCATAATAGGTGAATTACTTAATTGCATGATATTTTATGATTAGGAAGTTTATAATCAACCAATATTTTAATTCTTCTTGCAGTGAGTGGTCCAAATTATAAATGTCCAAAATAAAATTATGTGTGATAATACGAATTTAATAATCTTATGTTCTTACATTTAATTGATTAATGCTTTTAGTTCTATGTTTATCCAGGTGATTATTATTTAATATTTGATATATATATATGTGTGTATATATGTATATATTACTATTTGTTATTTAGATATGTACGTGTGCTCTAAGTCCAATTCAAGACACAAATCTTGTGTACTCATATTTTCTCCTAGTGAAACCCTACTAAAGAAAACTTATAGTGGACGTAGCCTTCAATTGAGATGAACCCTTCTAAATTTTTGTGTGCTTTTCGTTTTATTTACTTCGTATGTGAGTAATTATTTCGGTGAGAAATTTGAGAGAATTCTGTTAGATGAGTTTTATCCGCCAACAATAAATGTAGTGTGTTCTTTCACTCCAACAATATTACAATCCATATATAGAGTTTATACTGTTTAAGATAAACAATTTTAGTTACAAATTGATCCTTTTGTAGCTAAAGCTATAATATCTTGCGGTACACTTAAGGTTTAACACCATTGTTTGCATTGCGAGACAAATAGCTAAAAATTTTGTAATATCACATTATGCTACATCCAGATGCAAGAGTTGTGGCAATATTCACTACACTAAGGGCCATATCCAATGCTGTAAGCCAATAATTCTGGAAATTAACAAGATCAAATAATAAGTTATTAACTGCAGGGTAGTTTACTTTTTCCAAAAAAAAAAAAAAAAAACATACATTAAAGTAATACTAGGATCCTTGATATTTACACTAGGGCACTAGTAAATGTGACAACATTTGTGCAATATCAGCGCTAGTTTTCAGAATAAAGTGTAGTACTGTCCTCGGCAATAATTTAAAATAAAACAAATGGATCAAAGAGAAACTAGCTAGCTGCAAAAATGTATCTATCGATATATATATATATATATATGGATTTTTTTTTTTTTTGTTTTGCCTTTGCGAATGAAAATTCTTTTAAAATGCAACGCATTATTATTCTAATAAGAATAAGAGGGATAATGTGCTATCTTCAGTACTACAACAGCTGCGCAATCCACTAGCTAGTATGTTATGAGTTTTCTTAAATGTTCATTGACATGATAACAATATTTCAGCTTGCCTTATATATACACTAATTAAGTAGGATAATATTAAAAAGAAAAACTTACGGCAAAGGGGGAATTAACTCCGTTTTGAGCTGGTTGAGTGATTGCCTGCATAAGTTTCAGCGTAGGATAGTCGGTTATTTTTTAAATAATATGGCATAATATGTTTGGTTGACACCATTTTAAATATAAATATTTGATAGGAAGATCTCACTTTGTATCACATTTAGATCACCTATCTTGTTTTTTAGAATAAGATCATACGCCTAATTTTTTGTGTTTTAAATTATGTCTAACTAATAATATTATGACGTGTCATTTAATAGACTCAAATATTATAATATAAAAATTCAGTTGAAAAGCACTTCAACTTTTTAAATTGCTATAATACATGTTTAATAATATGGTTAAATAGACACTATTTGAGACATCAATACTAGTACTCTTAGATTTTAACACGTTACATCACTCATAATCTTATCTTATGCATACAAGTAAAAGAATAACTAATGCAATTATTTCATAATTTAATGATAATCCTAAGGCTTACATGTAACCGTTTATATTGCAATAGTTTCAAAAATTGAAACCAATTTATTTGTTGTAACGGTTTTCATAAATGGTCTCATATTCATTTCCCATTAAACCACAATTAACCATTATATAAGTTCTTGATGGGAGGATTTGTGAAAGGCAGAAAACAAATTTTCACGTTCATGTGTGTTGAACAAAAGATTTGGTCCCTATCACAAACACTCAGATTTATATAAACCATCATATTGAGCACTAGTATCATAGAAGTATCCAAATAAGAGAAGCAAGTAAAGAAAGCAGCTACTATAACATTGGACTACATACAGAGAAAATTACAATGGCTGGAGGTATGTCGAATTTTCACGCTTCCGTTCATGATCTTTATATGCATAATGTTTTTAGCATATTAGGATCTAATATTTTTAGCATATTAGGATCGAACGGCTACTTTTATTTGGTATTAGAGCATATCAATTACCTCTGCCTTATATGCACAGTCTGTGAGTACATACGTTAGAAAATTTTTGATTTTTGGGTTTTTGAATTTAGCGTTTTTTAATTGAAACTAAGATTAGAAATCATTTAGACACTTGATTTCGAAGAATTTTGCAATTTAAAACATCAAAAACGACGTTCAAATGGTGAAAAACGAGCCGGGTCTGAAACCAGGTCAAAATTCGGGTCAACCGGGTCGTTTTGATCCGTTCAGAGGTTAAAGATGACATGAAAATGACATGTCATTTGGCCTTGGCTTAGCCAAAATGACATCTCATTTTTGGCTAAGAAAGGGGGCATTTTGCCCTCAAAAAATGACACGTCATTTTCAAGTATTGAAACCAAAAACGACATGTCGTTTCAGCCAAAGAACGAGTGTTTTCAGCATAAAGAAATAACATATCGTTTCAAACCATAAGGACCAAAACGACACGTCGTTTGGACCGTTGGGAGGCTACATTTCACTTAATGAAATGAAACGTCGTTTTTGGGGCTTAATGCTCAAAACGACATGTCATTTTTGGGCAGAAAATAAAAAAAAAAACCCAAAAATTGATTTTTTTTTTATATTTTCCTAGATTTCATAAAGTGACATTTTTGAGGAAAATTTCATAAAATTTTCAGATTTTATAATTTTATGAGATTTTCGTAATATCCATAATTTTGGTATTTTTATGAAATTTTTCATATTATGGAATAAATTTATGAAAAAATTCATAATTTTGAATATTCATATTTTTTTTTGTATTTGTTATGAATATTATACAGTTTTGATGTGATATAATTTTGTATATTTATGTGCATATAATGTTCATTATGTATAATTTGTGATTTAAATTATGCATGCAATATTAAGTTAAATAATTTAGTACATTTAAATTTTGTTCAATAATGTGCTAAAATTATGTTTTTGAATGTATAATTTTAATCTATGCATAATGAATATTGGTACATAAATTATTGGTCTCTGTTCATATTTATTGCTTTATGTAAATGCAATTTATTTATGAGCAAAATTTTATAATAAATGTCTAGTGATGTATATAATTTTGAATAATTAGAGAGTAGCCACAGCATCTTTCATTATACAAAATTATATTAAGTGTTTGACTTACATATGGTAAAAGGACATTAAATTGTGATTAATCATATGTAATATAATAAATTTTATCCCACATGAATTTTTATTATATTTAATATGATTAATTAGGGTGATGTATCAAATTATTTTTCTTAATTTACCTACAGGAGTTAAGATAAAGGAATATAATTTGATAGTGTCATTATGAAGATATATATATCTGTTTGAATTTAAAAATTTAGCCCATAGGCAATTTTTAATGTTATTTGATACATATTTTTATTGCATGTATTTACATTGGTAAAACATGACATATAGCATTATAGCCACAATTTAGTAACACGAGCATGTATGTTTAATTATGCAGCAATACAAACTATGAACTACTTTAATTTTAAATGCAACATTCATGAACTTAATGGTCATAATTATAAGGTGTGAAAGGAGAGAATTCTTCTTCATTTAGGCTGGATGGACATTGATTATGCTATCCGTAAAGATGAACCACCTGCCATTATAGAAACTAACCAACCAGATGATGTTGATAAATATGAGAAATGGGAGTGATCTAATCGTCTTTGCATCATGTTTATTAAAACTAAAATCTCAGCTGGTATTCGTGGTTTACTGGAACAATATGACAATGTGCGAGCTTTGATGAAGGCAATTGATGAGCAGTTTGCATTATCAGACAAAGCTTTGGCAAGTACCTTAATAATGAAATTTTCATCCATGAAGCTCACCGAAATTCATGGTGTGCGCGAGCACATCATGCAAATGAGGGATATAGTGGCTCAGTTAAAAACTCTTGAGGTTGAAATGTCTGAGTCTTTCCTTATGCACTACATCTTGAATACTCTTCCACAACAATATGGACCTTTCAAAATATCCTACAATACACATAAGGATAAGTGGTCCATCAACGAGTTGATGACCATGTGTGTTCAGGAAGAAGGAAGACTTGTTATGGAGGCAAGAGAGAAAGTGCATCTGGCAACTCAAGGAAAGAATAAGGGACAAGCCAAGAACAAGGGACAAGGCAAATTGTCTGTACAGACTGATATCAAAAAGGAATCCAGGTGTTTTTTTTTTTTTGGTAAAAAAAAAGGGCACATGAAGAAGGATTGTCCTAAATATCAGAAATGGCTTAAGAAGAAAGGTATTCAATTCTCACTTGTTTGTTTTGAATCTAATATGGTTGATGTTGGTTATAACACATGGTGGATTGATTTTAGTTCTACAATCCATGTCACTAATTCCTTGTAGGGGTTGCAAAACCTAAGGAAGCCAGTGGGCAGTGAGCAGTTTATCTACTCAGACAAAAAGATACGTTCACATGTTTAGGCAATCAAAACATGCAAATTAGTTTTTAGTAGTGGTTTTGTATTAGAATTGGAAAGGACATTTGATATTCCAAGTTTTTCAAGGAATTTAATTTCTGTTTCAAGACTTGTATTATTGGGTTTTTCGTTTAATTTTTCAGATATTATATTCAGCTTATATTATAGATCTGAACTTATTGAAAATAGTACAATGTCTGATGGTCTTTTCAAAATTAATTTACAAAATGAAACTTCTTATACTTCTATGCATGTTCATAATAATGATGGCATTAAGAGATGTATTATGAATGAAGAATCCTCAATGTTGTGGCATCGTAGGTTATGTCATATCTCTATTGAAAGAATAAAGAGATTAGTACATGATAGCGTACTTAGTACTCTTAATTTTACTAACTTTAACACTTGTGTGAATTGCATAAAGGGTAAGCAGACTAATAAGTCAAAAAAAGGTGCCAAGAGGAGTTCAGACATATTAGAGATTATATATACAGACATTTGTTGTTCAGACATGGACACGTGTGGTCAAAAGTATTTTATTACTTTTATTGATGATTACTCATGATATATGAATCTCTATTTGCTTCATAATAAGAATGAAGCTTTAGATGCCTTCAAAGTGTTTAAGGCAAAAGTAGAGAAACAATGCGGTAAGCAAATAAAGATAGTAAGGTCTGATGGAGGTGGTGAATATTATGGTAGATACACTGAAGATGGACAAGCACCTGGTCCATTTGCTAAGTTTCTTCAAGAACATGGGATTGTTGCCCAGTACACTATGCCTGGTGCTGCAGACCAGAATGGTGTGGCAGAAAGAAGAAACCAAACATTGTTGGATATGGTGCGGAGTATGCCTAGCAGCTCCAAGCTTCCTAAGTCCCTTTGGACTGAGGCTCTCAAGACTGCTGCGTATATATTAAACCGAGTTTCAACCAAGGCTGTCTCAAAGACACCATTCGAGTTATGGAAAGATTGAAAACCAAGTTTACGACATGTACGCGTTTGGGGATGCCCGTTTGAAGTGAGAGTTTATAATCCACAAGAAAAGAAGCTAGACCCAAGGACCATAAGTGGATACTTTGTTGGTTATGCTGAATGGGCCAAGGAGTATAGATTTTATTGTCCATCACCTATTACTAGGTTTGTGGAATCAAGGAATATAAAATTTCTTGAGAATGACTTGATCAGTGGGAGTGATCGATCTTGGCACACTGTTTTTGAGAAAGATCATGCAGATGCCCAACCTTTACATCATGTGATAGAGTGATTGTTGTATACAATACGCCTATAGTGCAAATGCGTAATGAACAACAACCAGTCGTTCAAGTTCCATAGACCGTTGATCAAGAAATAGTAGATCCAAATGAACATCAGATACAAGAACCTGTTGAACAGCCTATTGAACAACATGTTTCTCAAGAGAATGTTGGACCAACATTAACGAGGTCTACTAGAGTAAGGAGATCAGCGATTCCAAGTAATTATATTGTGTATCTACAAGAGTTTGAATACATCATTGGAGCCGAAAATGATCCATAAACGTTTTCACAAGCCATGAGTTGTAAGGAATCTAACTTGTGGTATGATGCCATGAAAGAAGAGATGTACTCTATGTCATTTAATGGGGTCTGGGATCTTATCAAGTTGCCTAATGGTGTTCAAGCCATTAGATGTAAATGGGTCTTCAAAACAAAGAAAGGCTCATTGGGCAACATTAAAAGATATAAGGCATGTAACGCCTGCCTAATTTTATGTAACGGATTATGTTATGAAAATAACGACGTTAAATGTTATATTTATGATATGTGTTATGATATATGATAGATGGTGCTAACCATTTTATTCTAAGTGTTATGACAGGTGATGCTTACGTGGAATTGATGTGCTCAAATGTTCATGTCATTAATGTTATATGTTTAATCATATTTTTATTGATAATTAAATGTTATAAATGATTTCTGAGTGTTAAGGCAGATCGGCAAGCCGGACCATTCAGTTCGGCAAGCCGAAATGATTTTCTCATAACGACAAGCCGATGATATATCATCGGTAGGCCAGACTTTAGAGATTGGCAGGCCGAAGATAGAGATCAGCAGGCCGATGACAGCTGACAAGCAGTCAGCAGAAATTTCACAAAAATTGTGATAAGGTTGAGTTTGTGATAAGGATAATTTATTTTGAATAATTAACATAATTATGGGATGATTTGTTTAATTTTGGTAATGAAGCAATTGACTTTTGATTAATTTGAATTAATGGATAAGTTTTCCCAAATTACAAAGGCAGAATATGGTAATCGTTACAAAATTGATGACCTTCCCTTTTTGCTCCCACTCTCCACGCTGTCTCCCATTCCTTTTACGCCACTTTCATTTCACACAAACGCTCTCTCTCTCTCTCTCTCAATTTCTCTCTCATTCTCTCTCTTCCTATCACGTTTCTTTCTTCTTCTTCCTCTCAAATTTTCCCTACAATCCTTTGTTAAAATATCAAAATTTCTTTGAAAATAATTCAAGGAGTTTTAAGAAGAAATCGTTCTAAGGTATGAACTCAATTTCGGTAATTTTTAAGCATTTTTTTCTCCTATAATGTGACTACCATATCTTTCTCTACGAATTTTGTTTTGCTCTGAATTTTTAGTATGTTAATTATGCATGTGTTATAAGATATTTCTCCAAGTTTCACGTTAATTCAAATTTTCTATAAAAAGTTATGAATTTTCTTCTCTCCACCACTCACAGTAAATTGTCACTGACTATTTATGTTGCACATATGTATGGCTGTTGTTCTTAATGCAAATGAATGTTGTTTTGCATGAAATTTGGTGGACATGTTTATATATACCACCACTCACAGTAAATTGTTACTGACTGTTTATATTGCACATATGTATGGCTGTTGTTCTTAATGCAAATGAATGTTGTTTTGCACGAAATTTGGTGGACATGTTTATATCGAAAAATTCAAACGTTAATAGCTATGATTAATTGAGGGTTTTTCCCTCATGACTTAGCTAAGTACTTAAGAAAGTACAAGTTTAGCAATTATTAACATGCATATTCAAAGGTCTTAATAGCCGTAAGACCTTAGAAATAATTAATGT
>CAMOHE010021449.1:328-41570 GCA_946598075.1 Artocarpus hirsutus
TAACCATTATGCTAAACACTTCTTTGCAATTAGGATATAACTAATTATATGGTGGGTTACAATAAAGCTTACATGTTACAATAAAAAGCAAAAAAATTACTACAATGTAAAACTCTCACATGTTACAGTGTTTACAGTTTTAACTAATGGTTCTAACAATTATGCTAAACACTTCTTTGCAATTAGGATATGGTGGGTTAGGTAGGTTTCTTCTTTCTTTTTCGTTCACTAATCTTAACTTGGTTTTGGGGCCCCTTCATGCATTCTTTAATTCATGTTTTGTCTCTCCCCTCTCTGTTGTTTCCTTCACAATTAGATGTCTTTTCTTTCCTCTCTTTTTTTCCCCTTCAATTTTCTTCTTTGATAAATTATAAATCTCGACAATCCAAAATTTCCCCACTAATCTGGAATTTGAAACAAAGTATCAATTTCTATTTTTGGCCTCCAAACTATGCACCTCTTTCCGTTTTCGCTCATAAATTTTAAAATGCAATGATATTCTGATCTATCACAAAGTCCTACCTTGGTGTTTCCCTCACAAAATCATTAAAAAACTCGACGGAAGGAGAACATCATATGACTCACATGCCTGGTTTGGTCAATGAAGGAGACTTTAGCCAAATAACTCCCAAATAAAATTTTTAACTTTTTTTTAGGGTGAATAAATTAAAAAAAAGGAAAAAATAATGCTCTTTATTACATGCTAGTTTTTTACATGAGCTCGTTAGCTAATAAGATGTGTGGTTAAAATTTATTCTAACAAAATAAGAGGCCACAATAATAAATTCGTTGAGTTTTTAGTTTTTTTTTCCTTTATCGAAGGACCAAACATGAAAATTTTCAATAAATGATTGTGTGGTTTGTAATATTTTGAAGTTTGGAGGAAAAAAATGTGATAAAGAGAATAGTTAGAGAGGTAAAAAGGAATTAGCCCAAACATTTATTTACTTTTCTTTTTGATAAGAAAAGGTCTGAAAGAATGTCCATTTACTGACGACCATAAAACTTGCATTATTTTTTCAAATACCAAAAAATTTTTGGGGAAAGAGGGTCTAATTTTCTAACTTTCTTGTATTAAGATGGACGTATTATCTAATTTTCTTACATAAGAGGGTTTTTAACGCTTTGTAAACCATGTTTGATAAGAAAAACGGCACTTCTAAAGAGTTGGATTTGAATATGTTTTTTTTATTGTAAGATTCGAGCCTCATTCATATATAAAAGTGATTCATATTAAAAAATTTTAGTTCGAACTAATCTTGCTACAATAATTTATCTTATAAAATTTGAATTATTCTAATTATTTTGCTACACTAATTTTTCTCCTCGTTTGCGCTGGGCCCAAGTTACATTTTCATACTTGGACCTTAAAATGGATTGGTGGGCCTTTAAAAGATACTGGGCCTTACCAAAGCCCAATGGTGACGGAGGCGAACGACTATCAGGTTCAATACATTGTCACCTGTCGTGACTGAACGTCACCTCCTCCTCCTCCATCTTCGAGTTTTCTTAGCCCAAAAAAACCCAGACCCCAAAAATGGTGGTCACTCTGAGACTGCCTTCTTTCATCTCTCTCTTCTCTCCCTCCATTTCCTGCCGGTACCCTGCAGTTCTGCTGCGGCGCCACCAACTCCGGCCTCCGCCGTTCTCGGTCAGGGCCTCGGCACAGAGCACGGCGGGGGAGACCGAGAACCGCATCGACGGAGGCCAGAGGAGCCGTGTCCAGGACCGATCCGTCACGCCTCGGTCGCAGGATTTCAATGCTTGGTACCTCGACGTTATTGATTCCGCCGAGCTCGCTGATTACGGCCCTGTTCGAGGCACCATGGTCATTCGTCCCTATGGCTACGCCATTTGGGAAGCCATTCAGGTATTCGAAGAAGAAAGAAACGTTTTTTTTCCCTTTTTCTTTTTTGTGTTGAAGTTCATGCGACGTGTTTTTGGTTGTCTTGTAGGAGTATTTGAACGTGAAGTTTAAGGAGACTGGTCATAGTAATATGTATTTCCCTCAGGTGTGTAACCTTTTGTTATGAAAATTCTCTCATGAAAGCTGTAGTTAGATGTTATTATTTACCTTTTAGGGGCTGAACTTAAAGAAAATTGTTTCTAAGTATATGGATTTGGATAATTGGACCAAACAAGTCCAGAAATGTGTGATTGTTATTATGCAAGATCATAATTTCACTAGGCATTGTTCTAAAGTTTCAGTTTTTATGTGGTTATTTACCTATTTATTTATGTATTTATTTATTTATTTTTGTAGCTTATACCATATTCGTTCATAGAGAAAGAAGCTAGCCATGTTGAGGGTTTCAGTCCAGAATTAGCACTAGTGACAATTGGAGGAGGAAAAGAACTTGAAGAGAAACTTGTGGTATGTACCCTCCTGAATAAGTATTGTCATATTTGGTTTCCCTTTTTGTAACTTACCTGCAAAGTTTCCATTTTATTGCTTTTAAAGATGTAAGTTGATGTTTATTTCTGTTGAAGGTTCTATAAAACTATGACCTAAGGTGTGGGTTTGATATTTGCACTTCTTGAGGCCCTGGCAGGTTCGACCTACAAGTGAAACCATAGTGAATCACATGTTTACTCAGTGGATTCATAGTTACCGTGATCTTCCTCTTATGATTAACCAGGTTTGATTTGTTGTTTTCTCATTTATCATGGTTAAAGTTGTGGAGACTTGAGCAATTGAATCCCGTCATCTTATGTTATAGTTTCTACGTTTGCTTCAGTGGGCAAATGTCACAAGATGGGAGATGCGCACGAAACCATTCGTGAGGACTCTTGAATTTCTCTGGCAGGAGGGCCATACTGCTCATGCCACTCCAGAAGAGGCAGAAAAAGAGGTTTGGATCTTATTGTTGTGATGGATGCTTCTACAGTTGTAGTACTATGCTTATTTCTTTAATGTATCTGTATTGCTGAACTTGCAGGCTATGCAGATGATCGATGTCTATACAAAATTTGCTTACGAGCAAGCTGCAATACCGGTTATTGCAGGTAGAAAATCAAAGGTTGAGACATTCGCTGGTGCTGATAGGACTTATACAATAGAGGCTATGATGGGTGATCGGAAGGCGTTACAGGCTGGAACTAGCCATAATCTCGGGCAGAACTTCTCCCATGCATTTGGAACGCAGGTAATTGGTATACAAATGTTTCCTTAGATTCATTGAGTGCACCTTGTCTATTCATTTTTGGGTTTATCAATTATGGAGAAAGTTGTCCCACTTTGTGCTTGTACAGTTCACTGATGAAAGTGGCCAAAGGCAACATGTATGGCAAACGTCTTGGGCTATCAGTACTCGTTTTGTTGGGGGTATAATCATGACGCATGGAGATGATACAGGTTTAATGCTTCCTCCGAGGATTGCACCAATACAGGTAATGTTGGAACGATTACTGTTTCTGTGTAATGTGATTTGAGTTGAATCATGAACTGATAATAGAAATGACATTTTTTGTGCTGAACTAGACTCATCAAACTCTTGTGTGAATTTTAACTATGTGATTACAGGTTTGAAGGCCACGGAATATGGACAAAAAGTTAAAAAAAGACTTCATTTCTATTTGTATCAACATTATGCTGATTGTGAGATGCCTTATTTCTTTCGTTTACTTGAGAAACTCTTGTGTGAATTTTAACTATTACAGGTATGGGCGCATGAAAAAATAAGACAAAGTGGAAATTGGACTAACTGTCATTTTTAATAGCCTCTTCAAAATAAATGACCATATTTTTTCAAAATTAGGAAAATGGCCTCTTTTATTAATTATGAATTAAAATGACAAAAATAACCTTCACTATTATTAATTAAAATAATGTTCACCAACACTCTAAGTGGCCGACTTGACGAAGTGTGGCGCTAACAATGACTGGACATGCTGTGCAGTGAGAGAAGAGGGGGAGAGAGAGAGGAGAGAGAAAGTTAGGGTTTGGGGGTTTTTTCAGGGTTTGATATTTATGGATTTATCAGTGATAAACTCAAATTTATCATTGATAAACCCGATAAATAGTGTGGTGCCGACAATGTCTGGAGATGCTGTGCAATAAGAGAAGAGGGAGCGAGAGAAGAGAGAGGGTTAGCATTTTGGGTTTTTTTAGGGCTTGTTATTTATGGGTTTATCAGTAATAAACTCAAGTTTATGATTGATAAACTATAGCGGATTGACAATTAAGAAAGGTTATTTTTATTATTTTGACTTTATAATCAATAAAGAGGGGCCATTTGCCTAATTTTAAAAAAAATATAGTCATTTATTTTAAAAAGACCTTTTAAAACGACATTTGCCTCTATCCAAAAAAGAAAAAAAATCTGTAATGCTATTGCCATAATTCTCCTTTTTTCCCCAAGCGCCCCCCCCTCTATAGCTAAAACTTCCTTTTATGAAAGACTTTTTTTTTTTCTCTTGAAGCTGAAGAGCTAAGATATAACTTGCGAAATTGGGCTAGGTGGCCTTTTTTAATGGCCTCTTTAAAATAAATGACCAAATAAACTCAAGTTTATTACTAATAAATGGCCATTTGCCTAATTAAAAAAAGTTATGGTCGTTTATTCTAAAAGTACTTTTAGAAAGGCCATATATCTCTATAACTTACCCCCGCCGCCCCACCCCACCACGCGCGCGCACACACACACACTCTTATAAACTTAATGCCTAATTTATATTAAAGTCAATGCTAATTGTAAGATGTCTAATTTCTTCTGTTCACGTTTCTTAGATTTACTTTCTTAAGGCGCTCAAAAATTGAAATCTATTGTTTCTTATTTAACATGTTATTCAACTTATTCTTGTTTGTTTTCATCCAATTCAATGACAGCCCAATGTTTTTTGGGTTCTGTGTGCTTGAACTTGGTCATGCTTGCATGTTTATTTTATTTTTATTTTTATTTTCTTTTTATTATTGTTTTTCCCTGAAAAGGTGGTGTATTGTATGCTTTTAGGTGGTTATTGTACCAATTTGGAAGACGGATGACGATAGGGCAGGAGTTCTTAGTGCTGCATCATCCGTGAAGGAGGTTTTGCAAAATGTCGGAATTAAAGTTAAACTTGACGAATCTGAGCAGAGAACTCCAGGATGGAAATTCAATTTTTGGGAGATGAAGGTTTGCCCTTTATTCTTGAATAGAAATAATAAAATTGCTGAGTTTTGATTTGTTGCTATTCATCTAGCATTTTGTTGGAATCCTGGAAGGAAAAAAAAAGGGGGTCACCTATCCGTGTTTTCTTATGATTTCCTCCCCTGAAAATGTTACTGATGATTGTACTACTCTAAGTCACCTCAAAAAGGGGCCTTATTCTTGTAGGGAGTCCCCTTAAGGATTGAAATTGGTCCCCGTGATGTTTCAAGCCGGAGTGTGGTCATATCTAGGAGGGATGTTCCTGGGAAGCAAGGAAAGGTTTTTGGAATATCTACGGAGCCTGCAATATTGGAGGCTTATGTCAAAGACAAATTGGACGAGATCCAGTCATCTCTTTTGGGCCGGGCAACATCATTTCGAGATAGGTGCATTCTTGTACTCTAATATTTGCTACTCTTGTATTCTACTCTAATTATACAAAGAGACCTACTCTAATTTTAGGTCCTGTCCGCTCCGTGGGCATAGTTTTAAAATCGTCATATTTTTATCAAATTTTGTTTAATGGTCATACTTTTCTTGTGATTTGATCCTAATATGATTTAATGGTTAGAAAAATGTGTTCTATGGTGGGTTATTTTTTCATAACTGGCACAAAATTCTATAAGTTTGAAATGTGCTGTTTTTCACTGGGAAAAAAAGGGTATTTTTCAACTGCTTTATATGTTTGGTTTAGAGTCAACACTTGGCAGCATGTGCGTATTCTAGCTGTAGAACCAAGTCCATCTGAATCTATCCCACTGTATTTGCCAAAATTATGAACAGACATTGACAAGAAGTGCTTTTTTTTTTTTTTTGGGCAGCAATATTGTGGATGTTACCTCGTACGATGAACTTAAAGCGGCAATATTTGAGGGCAAATGGGCAAGGGGTCCTTGGTCAGCTAGGTAAATACTGCCTTGTAGTTAAATAAATTATGTAACTATTCAATTTCACCAGTTCACTTGCAGTTCTAACCGGAAACTTTGATTAAATTGACCCAGTGACGCAGAGGAGTTGAAAGTGAAAGAAGAAACGGGGGCAACTATTAGGTGTTTCCCTTTTGAGCAGCCTCAAGGGATTAAAACATGCTTGATGACTGGTAATCCCGCCAAAGAAGTTGCCATTTTTGCAAGATCTTATTAAAACTTGGGGGCTCTGCCTTGTACATCCAGATGTATCTATTTTTGGCGCCTATTTGTTTGCTTGCAATCAGCTGTTATTCAAACTTAATTGATTATTCTCCACAACTTTGGGGGTTGAGCCAGAAAGGATACATCTTTATCGGGTGGTTTTTGTCTGTTTTTGGGTCGTTTTTTATATTTTTTGATTTGACATGTAAGATCAGCTCTGTAGGAGTGAAGTGAGCCTTTCTACTAGGGAAAAAAATAAAAAATGATCTGTATTGCAAGAATAAATATCTGTAAGAACTTCTCCAATATGAGTCTCTCTATGGGTAGTTATCAGAATCCTTTTTTTTTCTAGAGTTGGCGGATGAGAGACAGATATCTATTGGGTTTTTTTTTCCCCGGTTCCGTTGAAGAAATTGCGGAAAAGATTTTGTGGTTTTTCATTTTTTTCAAAGTGCTGGTTGGATGGGCAAATCCTTAGTGGTTGTGAAGTGGTCAAACATTAATGTGAGTCAGACCTCGATAGGATGTTGTGGAATTTGCACTTGGGGATGAGTAAAAAATGGGGAACCGAGGGGCACGTGGGATACAAGGCACAAACAAGGGGCGGATCTGTTGCTCTCAAGGGCCATTTGTTAAAATGCGAAACGGCTTCGTCTGGACGCCAACGCCGAAAGGAGGCGCTGCTATGTAAAGCAGGTGGTGGGATCCTCTCCGGTTATTTCGCTGGCTTTGTTTAATCTGATCCTTTTGGCGGTGATATGACAATGTGGACGGCTGGGATGCAATTGGACTGTTCCTTGGAGCAAGAGAAGAAAAGGAATCATGTTGACTTTTGTTATCTTCGCGTACTTGTGGCCCAAGCGTTAGTGGGTGGGGTTCCTTCCGTGGAATAAAAGTTAACGCGGAATTAAAGTGGAAATTTCCTTCTCTTTTGTTTTTATTAGACATTTTTCTTTTCAATTTTTTTTGCTTTCCATTTTAACTTTTTATTTATTGATCATGTTTTAGAGAATATAAATTCTGTTCACAAAATTGGACAATAAATTGATAAGAAGTTACCAACGTCTGACCGGTTTAGTTGATAGGAAACTTTCCGGTTTAGTTGATAGGGAACTTTCGTTTAAGCAAGCGACTTGAGATCGAGTCTATGTGAACACAGCTGTCAATGTTAGAAGACTTTTGTCGCTTTCAGATTTCTCCGCTGGTCGGTTATGGATTAGTTGGGTTAAAATACCTGAATGTTAAACAGTCTTTAAAAGTTTGTGCCGTTTGTGATGGGCTTAGATACCTGAAATTTCACCCACAAAAATAACAGAAAATTGAGTTTTATTTATTAAATGAATTATTCAAATGTCTCCTATATGATAGGCTAATGGCCAGCTTTAAACACCTTCCTTTTTCTACACTACTCGAGAATCTTATTTTTTGGTAGACAGAAAATCTTTATCAAAATTCACAAAAGCAAATTAAAGGGTTTATATTATTTATTATTTTATGTTTCAAGTTAGGGCTGGTAACTGTTTTATGAAAATTAATTCAGGATAGATACGTCTAGTTTAATTTAGTACATCTCTGAAAATAAAACATATAATATTTTTTATGATTAAAATAAAACATACAATATTGGCTGCCAAGAGAAATGCTCAAAACAGGGAAGAAAAAAGAGGGATCCAACCACATTTTTAGGGAAAATTCAACCATTTATTAATTTTTAGGGGCTTTTATTATTGTTTTTGTTTTTGCAAAAAATAAAAATAAATTATTGGGAAGTTTTGTGCTTCAATAATTCCCAGTCAAAATTGCCCCCCCTTCATTGGCGTGTATAATTTTCTTATTTTCTTGTTTTTTTTTTCCCGGAAGCTAATTGAATGGTCGCTATTTGACTATTCACTCTGCACCAGCAGCCAAATCGAGACTCCGAGATTCGTCACTTAAATCGTCTTACTTGGGTTTTCTCATCAGAAACCCTAAAACAAATTTCAAAAAAATTAAAATTTAAAGGGTAAATTAGTAATATACTATTTTCAAGGGTGGTTTGGGTATTCAGAGGGCAATAAATAGGTGGTGATAGGTCTCCTTCAATTTTCGTCCAAACAGGGAAGAAGAAGAAGAGGAGAGAGTGGGCGACGAAAGCAAAGGCGAAAAGTGGAGGAGGAGGAGGAGAAGAAGAAGGGAAGGGGAATAAATCAAAGGCGATAAGGCGTCGTGATTTTCCGTCGACCTCCGGTTAATCGTGCGGTCCAAATTCGACGATCAAGATCGGCCTGAGATTTTCGTCATCTTCTTGTCTGAGAAAAAGAAAAAAAAAAAAAAACTTTCTCCAGAAGAAGAGCAAATCGGATATTCACGCGAGTTGTTTGGTTTGTGTTTGGTTCTTCTTCTTCGTCTGCGATTGTTGTTACGGACTTGGTCTTTGTGGCCTCGTGATGCTTGGAATCTTCTCGAAGGTGTTGATTCTTTGTTCCTCGATTCGGTTTCGGTTGTAGCGGCGATAAGGTGTGGAAGGAAAAGAAACAGGTATTGAAAAACCCTAAGCCTTTTGATAAAATTTCTTTGTGGTTGTTTTTCTTCAATCCTCTTATGTGGAACATCGTCGGCCAGAATTTCATAATCCATGGATGGCCTTGACTTTGCGTTAAATCTCTGACTCGCCCTGTTTCCAAGACGCCATGACCCGAATGGGTTGGAGATCTTCAAGGTCTGCGGGTTTTTGCTTCAAGGCCTAGGGTTAGAAGGGGCTTAGACCTCGATCGAGGTGATTTATCCACGAGATTTTGCGATTTGCTTTCATCTTTTTTTCCCTGCTCAGAAATTCTGCCAAGTCTTTGTTCTCGTCGCCCTTCAGATGTATAAAAATTCCTTCTAGATGTTTTTTTTGGGCAAATGTCGTTGAAGATTTTTTCATGGCGAATGTTTTAGGCGTGCTTTTCTGAAAGCCTCGGGCCGTTGAATAAATAATTAGGGCTTTTTTCTCCAGGAGGAATGACGAGTGCTAAGGTCGTTGATGCATCTTCTAGAAAAATACTTAGATTATTTGAATATATAGTTTTAATTTTATATGATTGGATCTGTAGGTTATGGGTGATTTTCTGCCTCGTATGCAGATCTCCCATGTCCTTGCTTTTTGTTTCCTGTAGAGGAGTGGTTGCCACTGGGTTTGGTTCTTTTTTTTTTTTTTTTTTTTTCGCGCCTATCTGCAAGGATGGAGTGGTGGCAATTTTGAAGACAATTGTCATATTTTCAAGGGCCCCGTTTGCTTTTCTTAGTTATCTCAAGCTTTGGATTCTAGATATTCAAACTGAGTCGCTGCCTTATTTTGGGCTGTAATGAGCAAGCGCAAAGTCAAATATCTTATTATGGAATAGCTATGCAGCCTTCCATATGCAGAAACAATGACCAAAATGAACTCTATATTCAGCTACTAGTCTGGTGTACATAAATGTCTAGACGAACCTTCTGTTGTTTGCCCTGTTTAGGTTAGATAAATTCTGTTTATTTTTTTCCCGGTTCTGAATATTTGGAACTTGGTACGTTCAATGCCAACTGTGAAAAAAAAATGAAGTTTTTGCAGGCGTAAAACTGGTTAACACGGTCTGCCTCAAGGTAATAGCCTATGGAAGCCTATGCTGGCAGTCTTGTTATCAGTTTTTGGTCTTTGATAATTACCGTGGGACTACACTATTATTATATCTTGTATTTTCGCACCGGTTTCCCTCTAATCAATTTCTACCTTTTGTAGGTGGACTTGAGATTTCTGGTTGAAGTTTTTCAAATATCTGGCAAGATTGGAGGAGCCAAGTCCATAGTAAGCTCTTATATCTATCATTGCCCTCAATTTTGGTTTTTCTTTACCAGACCAAGTCCCAAAAACTGTTATTGGCCTGATGATGCCAGTTAATTTGTTTAAATGCAATCCATGGATATATTTGGTGGAGCATTATTGGGTTACGAGTAAGATGAAGTAACTTATTGACTGGCTGGCTAGAATTGTTTAAAATCGGATACTGAGTAGGGTTATTAATTTTCTTTGATATGCAGGCTTGTTATTGTTCTTGCACTGGGGTTGAAAACACCACTGTGGTGTCAAGTAGAAAGGGAGTGACAACGGCATCCTGCAAAACTTGTGGTGGCAGACCACCGGTTGATGGAATGGGGTCTATTTCTGCAAGCATGATCAGTGCAAAAGGTCTAGAACTTGCAAATTTTCCCGACTTGACGTGGAAAACAGTTTCAAAGGGCTATAGGAGCTCAACAAGGAGATCAAGAAAACCAATCGACAGAAGCCCAAAATCAGATGCAGATCCACAAGATAAGGGTGAAAGCTCCTCGGATACAATAGTTTCTGAAGCTGAGAAGGTTAATATTACAAGTTCTCCTGTAAAGGTTATTTCACTTAATGGGTTATTTTCTTCTTTTTCTGGGTTATGAAATAGAGTCGTCCTATATACTAGTTGTTTATTGATCTTATGTGTGTTTACTTTGCAGCTTGGAGTGGCTGTCCTTGGACAACGGTTTGGTGACAAAATTGAGCATGTACCAATTAAGAAGAGAAGATTTACAGTCCGTTCTCCATCGCCGCCGCCTTGTTTTTCTTCTCCTTACAATGAAGACAGTGAATGGTTAGTGTCTGGTCCATATTCTTCTGGTCAGCTATCCTGTTCAAAATCAATTCTAAAGAAACAACTTACTGCAATGGATGCATCCAAGAGAAGGGAAAATGTAAATTATGGTTATGCCAAGGATTTTTCTGGCATTGAAATACTGGCTGCTGCTGCGTGCAATAACAATGTGGGCGATGATGTAAATCATGTGGAAGACAATCTTGCGGTGGAAGAATCATTAAATGAGGGGAGAGATAGATCGAGTCAAGTAGACATGGTAATTGAAGATGCAAGACAAGGCTCAATCTTTCCGGATAATGCAAGCGAAAAACATAATGGTGCAGATGACAATAATAATGATGCAGCAGATGAAAAAACAGTGGAAAGATCTGTTTCTTCACGAGATGTTAGATTACATTGGGACTTAAATGTTGAAATGGATGCTTGGGAGCAACCATTGGACACGACTGTGGATTCTCAAACAAATGCTGTAGAAGATGTACAGATTGAAAAGCTGCAGGTTTTTGATGCTTGTGAGTTCCAGATGGAATCTATAGATATAAATGATATTGCAACTTCAGTGAAGCCTATCATCGAAGAGGATCATAAAGTGGAACTATACTCTGGCATTGATAGGAATGAAGATAAATGTTTTTCTACTGATAAGGCCCTTGTATCGTCAACATCTTCTGATATTGTTGCTGAAACTTCTCAGAACACCAGTAATCTGCTCACTAGCCATTCTCCCTCTTCTGGATTTGACAACAACAAAGCCGGTGCAGTCTCTCAGGGAGCCAAGAAATCATCCAGTGATATTGCTGTGAAGCAGGTTGCGGAAGATTTTGCTTTAGGTGTACAACCTAGTACGGAAGAAGAGCTGGAAGGAGCTGCTTTTGAGGGTAACAGCACTCTACCAAATGAAGACAGCGACAAATCTGCTGCTGCATCTGGCCTGTGTGGTGATGTGAAATCCACTCAAGAAACGGTAAGGTCAGATAACAGTCAACCACCAGTGCTTGTTGGTAAAGCTGAGGCAGGGAGTGGCGGCCACAGCGAACTTGGTTATGAAGATGCATCCGCATGTGGTGCATCAATGGGAATTTCAGAAAAGCAATGTGGCGAGGACTTGCTAGCTCATGCTTGCAATTCTGAGGAAGCATTGCAAGAGTCTGCTGGAAATTCCAAATCCAATCTGGGAGCAGAACTTGGAACTACATCCCATGAGGTGTACCAAAAATATGGTGATAGTTCTACCAGGGACTTAGCTAGATTTGCTACTGAAGATACCCTTAATGACAGCCACATCTTGGATGTTTGTGTTAAGGATCAGTCTGGTGACATGGGAAACGCTAAGGACTTTGATACTGGTTATGATTCCCAGTATGAGGATGGGGAGTTGAGAGAATCAGATGTCCCGTATTCGGAGGACGAGTGTGAGGAAGCTGAATGCGTTGATTATGGGTCTGATACATGTGATGATGTTGCTGATTATTCTATGGCCAGTAAATATGGCATGCAAGTGGAATGCAGCGGAGAAGAATTTTGTGGCCCAGAAGTTAGGAGCATAGATGGGAATATGAAGGTCGAGAGGGCATTGGCTTCTGGATCTGATAATTTATGTGAAAGAGTCGAACATGGTTTTGCAGGAGATGGTTTAAGACAACAGTCGGTGGGCCCAAAGATTTTTACTTCTGGGTCTGATGTATATATAGGAGGTTCTGAACTATCTCCAAGCAGAACTGCAGAAGCACCTGAGGGCTCCATAACTAGGAAATACACAGCTGACTGCCTGGATAGTTTTGATGGGAAAGATTCTCCGGCCAAAGTGGTTGATTCCGGGGCGTCCCGAAAGGAGCTTCCGGGCACTTTGGACTCTTTACCTTTTGGTGCCTTACATAGGAATAATCACGTCTTTGTACTGAGGGGAAGGTAAATTTTATGGGATCCGTGTCCTCCTAATAGCAATTATTGTTTACTGATTTAAACATTAATTCACATGTAATTTTAATCTCGCTTCATTTCTAATTATTTTTATGCATCAGGTCTGGTAATTTTGATTTGTGTCCTGAACCTGAGGAGGCTTGTGCCGTTCATTCTGTGGAAAAGGAAAGATCTGATTTGCCGGTACGTTGTAAAAGCCCAGAAGGGGTGGCAAATCCTTCAGTGAGTTACTGGGATTCAAGACGCCGACATTCACCCACCTATCACGGTTCGTTTGGTTCTGATCGTCCTAGACCTAGGAGTGTAATTGAGAGCCGTGGATTTGGAACAATGCATTCAGAAGCAGGAGGTGTGGTACCTGATAGTTATGGCCACAGACAAACAATGAATTCTTTCCCAAATGGTTCATACCGGCACCCACTTAGAAGAAGATCGCCAATGGATAGGGTTGATGAGCACAATACGCATAGGGGAATGGCGCCCCTGAGAGATTCTAGTCCAGATAGGAGAAGGTTTAGAAGATATCCACAAGGAGTTGGTCGGGGATTCCGGGAGGAATATCAAAGGCCCCTGCCTCGCAATGATTCTGACGAATATTCTCATCATTTGCCTAATCGTATTGTCAGGAGAGATCAGAACTCTTCGCCCCCTCCTAAAGGACCTTTTTTTTATAGGAGACCCTGCAAGAGATCTCAGTCTAGATCAATAAGCCGCTCTCCCGGTGCATGGTTTGTATCAAGGGAACAGGAGGTTGCAAGACACCGTAGTAGCAGGTCTCCTGAATATAGGTTGGAGGCTAGAACGGAGAGGATGAGGTTGCCATTTCAGAAACAAAACTTTGGAGCAAAATACGAAGTGGGATTTTTGTCCCCGCAGCGGCACCGCTTCTCCCCACAACATAACAACTCCAGATGGTTTGATGATCAAAATGGTGCTCCGGATCATCATTTCAGGGGCAGGAGACCTGCAAGAACATTCCAGCAGGGCCAGAGGTTTGATTCTGTGGGCTCGTCTCGGCGGTTGAATTCAGATGATTACTATGAACCCACAATGCGACCCGCGAGATTCTCAGAGATGGGAAGAGGTGGTGGAAGGCCGCGCAGGTATGATGGCAGTGATGATGAAAGAAGAAAACATGAAGGCAGGTATGAGATCTTTCGTCGAGCAAAGCGTTTTGACTCTGACGGTGTTGTGCGGCGGTTTCGGCTAGACGAAGAAGACAGTTTTGTGTCACGTAACACTCACAATAACTACAGCGATACCAATAATATCAGTAGTGCTGATAGGCGGCCAAGGAATGTGTACGTGGGCGAGTTGGCGAAGAGAAAGGCCAATTGAAACAAAGAACAAGAAGAAAAAAGAGAGATTGCTTTATTCTGTTCTTAAAACTTAGAGAAACTGCAAGATGCATAGAATGGGTGGGAACTGTTGGAGCATTTGGCCTTGTGTCGGTCCTCGATTTTCTCCTTCGGTTGGTCAATTCTCTCTATTAGATAGGATTTTATTTAACTTTTTTTTTTCTTTTTTTTTGTTTCCACAACAAGGAGAGCATGTGAATTTCACCTGTTGACTTCCTGGCGGCTGGCACTGCTTGTGGAAGCAATTCTTACCTCTCACCCATCTTGTTAGCTTTTTTTTTTTCCCGGGGTAGGCCTGTTTTGGCATTTCATTTCATTTCTTTTTCACTCTGTCATGCCGTCTTATTTTCTTGGGAATTTTTTTTTTCCTCTTCTGGGCTCTATGTATCCTCTTCGAGGCTAATACAGTTATAATGATTAGGCAAAATGCCATCCTTTTCTGATCCACGTTTCTTTTATCGTCTTAATTTCTTCTTAATATGGATGTCCCTGGTCAATGAATGCCAAATGAATTGATGCAATCTTGGACCACTTGAATCCTGTAAGTTTGACTTGATCTTAACAATTTGGGAGAACTAGTACATGGGCAAATTGAGATATTGCTTTCTAGGAAACACGTAGGTAAAACGAGACCAGAGAACATTCAAAGAAACATAGAAAGCTTTCGGGGAAAAAAAAAAAAGAAGAATAAAGAAACAAAAAAAGCACAGCCTCTGATTTCCAAAAAAAAAAAAAGAAAAAAAAAGAAAAAAAAAGCACAGCGTCTCTGCTCCTCACCAGCCGAAGCTTGAGGAGTGGAAATGGAGACTATTTGCCAAATCAGAAGAACATATTGCAGCCACTTCTTGCCTCATCCTCCTTGGCCCGCTTACGAGAACACTGACGCTCGAGCTTTTGCACTCCAACAATATTCCTGCAACACTTGTGTTATAAAACTCATTTGAAAAACCGTCTCCTTTGTGAGGAGAGAACTTTCGGTTTAAGAAATGGCTTACTTTTGAAATCAGGTCTTGTGCCGTAGTGAACTGTGGTGGCTTGAACCAAAGACTGGCAAGGACGGCTTTCCAACTCTTTCTCAGCATTGTAGAACCAGGCGCTTGGCGAAGCATTCATCGGCAATGGCATGTTTGTGTTCCGAATCTGCCTTGTTTCGTTTGTGTTCTGTTTCTTGTTCCATAAAAAAACAAGAGTTGCAGTTGTGGCTATGGAGATGCACATGAATAACATGTTGAGTGCAGATTTGGAAGAGAAAGAATAGGTTATATGAGAATTATGGTCAATCGGGTATATGTAGTATCGCGTGAGCACACCAATGAGCAGAAGAAAAATGACGAACGAAGATGAAACAATCATGGCGAGCCACAGCCAACTATTTTGTCCCAGTGTCGGGGAAACCGGCACATCTGATGCGTCTGGTTTGAACCATATAGTTTGAGGGAATTTGTGATGATCAGTTGGGGGTTGTTTCTCCCTCGTGACGTAGACTTCAATTCGTAGTGGCAAGCATGAAATATCAAAGTTGGTGCCAGAAACTGGGAGGATGAGGTCTAGCATGGTGAGATCCAGAGATTTCTTAAAAGCGCAAACAAGCAATATGTTTGTAGTCTTGCTTGTTGCCTTGTTGGCCATGAAGAGAAGCTCATGAATGACAGAGATGAAAGAAGTAATGCCGCTTCCTCCGCTCACCATCACTAGCATTTCGTGCCTGCAATTGAGATTTTACATGGATTTCAAAATATAAAGAGCAAAAGGTCAAATAAAATAGCTTCTCAAAAGAACTAATCTAGTCTTCAAAAATAGAGCACCATCGAAAGGTGGTTGAAGCATGTCCATAGGGTCCTTCAATAGATAGCTGCAGGCAATCCATACGCGGAGAGGATGACAATATATCAGACAAATTGCGAGACCAACTTCCTTCACTTCGGATGACAACACTTAGTTTCTCAGGATCCAAATTGCTGCTTGAAGTAACAGTAAAAGGATACCACTGTAGCTTGGAAATTGCAGGAACATTTAGAAACACAGTGCTTCTTGGAGAATAGCTCAATCCTTGAAATCAAATTAAACAAAAAGAACACAACAGCTTAATCATTCAAGAAATCTTATGTTTGCCATATAAAAATGTGTGTTGTTCATGCTTCACCTGGGCATTTGGAGAAGTTCAACTCAACAGCCTGGCATGGTAGAATTCGGGCTGAAACCACCCGAATTCATTGTTGCGATTGTAAGAATCGCAAGTACCTATCAATCAAGAATAGGTAAAAGCCAGGAAGCATGATCCAGGAATAGGAGAACCCCACATGAAAAACAAAGAAGACAACAAAGAGGACATAGAGATGATGAGTATAGAAGAAGAGCTCAAAAATCTTTCGCCTAATGCGAGGGAAGCTCGTTCCCCACATTACTAATCCAGAGAGCAAAGCCACTTCTCCAGCCACATTTGATATGCCAATCTTGTCCCATTTCAACATCTGCACTCCACCCCAATTGAGTTTAACCAAATAATGCTTTTAAGTTGCCAAATAACGCAGATTTCCCCTTGTAGAATTCAAATTCTTACCTCTGAAATTTGGTTTGTCTTGGACCAAAAGATTAGGTAACATAAACCATGAGCAGTGAAAAGGGTCATGGCAATATGCCCCAGCCAAATATGGTACTTGATGCTTGACTCTGAAGTGAGGCCAATGAGCTGCAAAATCGAGGATCCCCTTGTCACAGGGAAGAAAAGAAAAGCTAGACAAATATTCCCAACTAGGCCTAGCATTAATGCTGAGCTTCCTAACTTTGCTTCCCACCTGCCAAATTCATTTGACTTGTAATACATCGAATAAGTCTCTTTTTCTTGTTTGATTATCAGGGAAACTATGAAAAAAAAGCTTAAAAAGCTAGAGCAGATTTGCTTACACGGTCTCTCTCATTTGTTCCGCCTGTTGGTTGATATTTGCAAACATACCATGCAAGTAAGAAGAGAAAGACCAAACAAGCAGAGTAATGAACATGGCTAAGAGGAATAGTTCCATCCAAGAAACAATTCCAAGAGGACCTTTGATGAGCACAGGCCGCGTCCATGATGACAAGTATACATTTTGGGCGATTCTATTAACAAAAATAATTTTTCATACTCAACCAATATTTTTTTTCTGTGCAATGTAAATAAGAAAAATATCGAAGGACACTAGGGTGCCCAATACCACCAACTAGTAGAAGGTGAGTTTCACAACATGGCCCCATCAGTGGGGCCTGTGTTCTAGTAGTCATGGTGTTGCATATCACGGATGCCCACCAAGTATTTTTCTATAAATAGAGACAAGTATGAAACCAAATGCCTTTCTGTAGTATTGTCTGCCATTTTCTTTCTTATGTGAAGATAGAAGCAGCTCAAAGTTGCTATGGAAAGGATGGGAAATGTATGAACAAGAATGTTTGCACCTTCCAAGCAAAAAAGTAAAAAAAAATGCTTAGACTCTATAACATATGGTCTATAGACACACACACACACACACACACTCTTTACCAACAAAATCATGTTCCATCAAATTCAAACCTTGTTGTCCAAAATAGGTTGAATCAGTTTTTAGTTGGATGTCAGGCAACCAATGAAGATAAAAGGTATTGGTTGGCATCATGAACCAAATCATAACGTAGCCAAAAAAAACCATTATCAGAAAAAAGAGAATTGCTGATTTGAGCTTTCTCATTCTTTCAAATTAATCACTTTCTTCCACCATTTTCTCCTAGTGACGAGTCTATTTGAAATCCTTTGTATATATACCTTGGTTATCACATAAAATAGAACCATGAATAAGAATTAATACAAAAAAGTAGTCCATGAATTGTGGGGAAAGGATCATTATACATGCCAAGTTTCAACGAATTCACATGTAGTCATTTTGCTAGCCAAATTATATGTAAAATATTACAAGACAATGTGTAGATGTGATAGATTTGACCTTTTTTTTCAAAGTATCAGTGAGACAATGGAGGGTATTTGCATACTTTTGGCTTGTTCGTTATTTCCAATGCAATTGTCAGATTCAACAACATGTTCACTCCTACTATATTGTACATTTGTCAGTAGAGCAAATTTTATCTTTTTAAAAAAATATATATATTTGTTTTATATTAACAATTATCTTAATTTAAATAGAATGGTCTTTTCGCTCATTTAATTTATTCTAACATGTCAACTCATCCGTGTTAAATTTTTAAATTGTTTTTAAGTTTTGAGTTAAAAAAAAAAATGTTAAACCTTCCACTTTATAGTTGGGATGTGAGAACGGAAAATGGACTCTACAAAATACCGAAAAACATATCCTTTCAATAAAGTAAATTTTATACTTATATACGAGTAATTCACATGTTATTCGTTAAACGAGAGAGGAGAGCAAAGATTCGATACGGTTCCCTTGATATGGGACAATAGTATATCTACAGGCAACTTACAAAGAAAATCGACAAACAGTACTTCATAATAATTACGCAACATTGAACAATTATCATAAATATTATGGTACGTCAACACTAGTAATGAAATCACATGTCTCACACAGATACAAATGCTATGTATCAGAATTCACCAGTTAATACTAAATGGACTCAAAGTGCAGATTATCTGCCAAACCGGATGCGCAAATTTTGGCAACCTCATGTCGCATCTTCCTCGGGCCACATACCAAAACTCCAACATCTGATGCTTTGGAGTCGAACAGAATTTCTGCAGGACAATATTAACAAATTATAACTCTTTAAGTGTTCAGAACAACGTTATGATACAATAGTTTACATGGAAATAATGAGGAACTTACTCTTGAGATCAGGCCTTGCACCAAAACGCACCTTCGTAGCATCAACTAGTGATTGATTAGGAAGGCTTTCGAGCTCCCTATTATCGGCTGCCACGTAAGACCATGCCGCCGGAGACGTTGTTGGTGTCGACATTTCCACGTTCTGAATTTGCTTATCTTCCTTTGCATTTCTTCTCTTGCACAAAACAAAAGCTACACTAGAGACTAGGCAAATGCAAGCGCAGACCAAAAACATGTCCCAAAGAACTCCATAAGAGTAATGGGAAAATTGACCATCTTTCTGGTCATACGGGTAAATGTAGTAGCGAGCGGCTAGGCCCAAAACTACTAGGAAAAGGACAAACGAGGATGCCGTTGTTGCACCAAGCCACGGCCAGTTGTTTGGGCCTAGAGTCACTTAAATGGGCTTCTCTAGTGAGTTGGGCTAGAGCAAAATGGTCTGTAGGGGCTTTTGCCAGTCCAATTTGGGCTGCTCTTTGTCTTGGGTCACGTAGGCTTCTATTTGGAGTTGTATTTGGGAAATCTGACCAGGGTTTGAGCCTGAGATGGGAACCAAGAGTCCAACATTCTGAGATCAGATGAATTCTGAAAAGCACAAATAAGAGTAATTCGGGGAATATGGAAATTGGGTGTTGCGCTTTGCAAGAGAATCTCACGGATTATGGAGATAAAAGGAGTAACACCACTACCACCACCAACCATTATTAGAGACTCGTGCCTGCATGAGATAGAAGATCACAAGAGACTCATTTAAGTAGCAATCCAATAAAGCTGAGCGTAGAAAAATAAAGCATAAGATCATTGAAGTGTAAATGGTAACATCAAAAAGTGTGAAAATGACAATATATTATATTATTTTTAGTTATGTTTTAATTTGAAATTTATGAAAATAAATTTTTAATTCTAAAATAATGTGAAAATGTCATTGTTGTAATGCTTAAATCGCAAAAGTGAATTTATTAACTAATAATAATTGAATGTTAAAATTTGACATATGCTGATACTAAATTTATCATCAACTATTGCATATCTAAATTTAGCACACGAATAGCCTTGCATTGTAGAGGAATTTTCCTATTCAAATGCTTAAATTTAACATGGACACACTAAATTGACATTGCAGTGGAAATGCTCTAATATTATAACTTGACATTTTGAGTTTGTGCAAAATTGACCTTACAAAGGAAAATGAAGATGGCCCATATGGTCCTTCAACGGAGACATCCAAGTGATCGACTGAAGAAGAAGAAAGTTGTTTGTAGAGCTTTTGAGACCAGCTTCCCACACTCTTGATGACAACACTCAGCTTATCTGACTCTGTACTACAGTTTGAAGTCACTGTGAAAGGGTGCCATTGCAACCTGGAAATTATGGGCACGTTTACAAACATAATGCTTGTTGGATCATACTTCAACCCTGTAACAAAATTGCAAGTAAACTTAGGAGAGAAAAGTATTATGTGTTCATTTACATTCAAGTAGTACGTATGCATATTTCTATGAGAAAAAATATAGTATACATACATGCATATAGAAAATTTGTAAGAAAAAAGAATTTTTTAAGCGTATGTCAGGACGCACAGATGATAATAGGATTTCTGTCAGATATAGACTCAGATGATAATGAGACTGATCAGTAATGGAGCTATAATTTTTTGTTAGTGAGAGCACTATGTAAAAGAATATTGATAACTTTTGATGCATACACACATAGTTATAAATTTTGATTATTAAGTGGAGACATAAATTATAATTTTTCTTTTAAAAATGTAGGTATAGTGATATATTTTATTTTTAGTAGAGGCACAGTTATAATTTTTCATAGAAAATAAAAATACAACTAAAATTTTAAAAGAATATTAGGTAAAAAATTAACATTTCAAAAGCAGAGCCGAGGCATGTGCTCCTACACAACCACAAGTACCTCTGCCATAGAGACTGATTTGAATATATATTATTAACATACAAAAGTGATAATCTTGACAAGAGTTTGAGACTCAATATGCATGAGAATGAGATTCATCTCATATAATAGTGGAATTCATCAAAAAAGAATCTCAACAATATTAGAAGATGATGATGATGGTGATATTTATCCAAAATTATACATTAACATACCATCAAAATAATGTTATTTGTGTACAATGAATTGCAATGAGTAACAAAGGCCTTGTAACTAAGGGTGGAGCTATATATAAATTAGGATAGACGCCTGACCCTTCAACCTTTTTTATTTCAATATTATATGTAAAATTTTATAAAAAGTATATTCTCCAAAGTTTTATATCTCTTTTATTTAATTTTTTTGAAAATATTATTATACATTCTCTTTTTTTTGACTAATTTTTCTGGCTCCGTCCTGCTTGTAACGAATCCATAGCAAGTGGCACTTTGCTTTTTAAAGTTGTATAAATATATCCTAAAGACGTAAAAACGACACTACACTTTCTAAACAAGGGCCTTCATGCATACCTAGAAAATAGTACTATCTATTCCTTTTAACTATTACAATTTGAGATGTGAAGCCCAGAATTCATCAGTAAAAAAAGTAAATGTAACGACATAATGATATTTGATGGCCTAATTATTAACCTGCGCTCTTGGAGAAGTTGAGTTCGAGAGCGCCGCAAGGCAAAAGGCGAGCAGAGAGCAATCTCGCGCGGTCCCGGGATTGCAAGAATCGTAAGTAACGATCGATGAGGAAGAGGAAGATACCGGGAAGGATCGTGCAGAAGTAGGCAGCTCCGACGTGGAGTACGTAGAAGATGATATAGACCGTGTAGAGGTAATGTGTGTAGAAGAACACCTCAAACATCTTTTTCCTTACTCTACGAATGCTTGTTACAGACATTATTACCGCAATTACTGTCGCAATCTCTCCCGCTACGTTTGATACGTAAGTGCTACTCCATTCTAGCATCTGCATGCGATCCTTAATTCGTATATAATAAGGAAATATTGCAAAAATATATTACAAATTAAACGATCGAGTAAATTGAGTGTTTGACAACCTCGGTTAAAACCATAATTATGATTACTAAATAGTATAAATTTTTCATATGTTATAGTAAAAAGCAAAAGCTACTACAATGTGAAGTCTCATATGCTACAGTGTTTTAAACTACAACCATGATTCTAACTATACTTGTCAAAACACTCTATACAATTTCCATTGTGTGTGTTGTTTTTACTTGTATACATAAGAGTTGTCACATCTTTTTCCCTACTAATTGAGTATCAACCGTGTGATCTAGGATGCTAATCAAATAAAAAATTGCACTGATTGTGACAATCGTTAGTGCAACTTTATATTAAAGTACATGTACATGCATATAATTTGGACGAGATAATTACATAATTGTTCTTTCTAGTTTTAACTATTTTCTTAATTTCTTCTTTTGTTATTAGAAAATATAAAGATATCCTTTAAATTTTAAAAACCTATTTCAATATCATCCCCATAAATAGAAAAAATTAGACAAAACAACATGACTACCTTTAACTGATTATGATAACTATTTTATATATTAAAAACATAAAAAAAATCCTAAAACAAAACATCATCAAATTTAAAAAAAAAAAAGATCTTAAATTTTATGACTTTTTAAATTTTAAAATATTTTTTTGAGAAGAAATATATATTTCATAAATAAATTAGGTTTAATTAAATATATTTTTATCTTATTTCCATATTTGTAAGTCAAAAAATCTGTAAATGATAAAATTAAAGCAAGGTTTTCAAATTCATAATATTCTTTTGTAGTTTCTAAAAATCAAAGGGATAAATTAAGAAATAATAAAAATTACGAGGTACATTTACGCGATTAACCCAAATTTGGACCATTTATTTCTACCTTGAAATGAAAAGTACATGAAGAATCTTCATATTCATGTACCAAAGAAGAGAAAAGAGAAAAGGAAAATTAAAATTAAAAAAAAAAGAAGATAAAAGATAACGTTAACAAGAATATTTCTACATGTATCTATCTCGATCTATATATATTATACCAGTTATGTTTCTAACAAACCATAGCCATAGGAAAATTATCAGAATATGCAAATAGGCCATTAAGATCGACTTGAAAACCAAGATAGTGATAATTTACGTACGTACCTCAGCCATTTGATCAGTCATGGCCCAGTAAATGATAAAGCCAACGGTATGAGCAACAAAAAGCAGATTGGAAAGATTTCCAAGCCAAATGTGATACTTTATGCTAGAATCCGATGTTAGGCCAACAAGAGGCACAATTGCAGACCCTCTTGTTACTGGAAAGAAGAGAAATGCCCAGCATATGATTCCAATGTACCCAAGCCTCAGTGACACACTCTGGAACTTTGCTTGCCATCTGCCATATTTATCTCCAATTCCTCAATTAACCGGGAAAAAAAAAACTATTTTCATCATTTGTTAAAGCGTTTTAAGCGGATTTGGATATTGACACATGCAACTGTTTGAAAAAAAAACTTGCATTTTCTAACCCCTCTCCATGCATGTGGAGATGGCCAAAGCTGACATCCAAGTAATTTGCAAGAGACCAGATTAAGAGAGCAACAAACATGACCACAAAACAAAGCTCCACTGCGCTAACAATCCCCACAGGCGCTTTTACAAGCACCGGACGTCTCCACGCGGCGAAACGACTTGTAATTACATTACTAGTACTGGAAATATTTTCAAGTTTCATGAATCATAATCTTAATTTCAGAGGATGAGATAATAATATTCCAGTTAAAGAAAAGTTACTAACCTCTTGGACTTTGATGATTTGTTTGACTTCTTGATCTGAAGATCGAGATAAACACAGCTCAAAGCTGCTATGGACATAATAGGGAATGAAAAAAGTAGAAGATTTCTCCCTACAGATTAAAACCATGGATATATATATATATATATATATATTTATATATATATGGTGTGAGGAACATGTTATCTAAAAAGAAAACATAAGAAATCTTATGTTAACAGATAATTACAGATTAAACTCAGATTAACCTTGTTCTCCGAAGTATGTTGAGTTGAGCTTGCTCGTTAGTTTTGGGGTCCACTTATTCTTGTAAATTTTTGTTGGCAACAATGTCCAAACCAGTAGCCACCCAACAAAAACCACAAGGAAAATCATCTTCAGCAGGACTTTGTAGTTGCCCATGTTCTTCCTGTTTTTTCCTTAGAGGCTGTTTCAGAAGTTGGGTAGAGAATTTTCTTTTGCTCAATGGGAATATGTATACATATTGCATTGCGGTTTCCTGAAATCTGCACAAGATCTTTTTTATGACCAACTTCTATATATTCAAGGAACTTGCTTCATATGACATATGGTCTGCTAATTGCCATAGAGAGAGGAAGAGCATGATTCATGCTTAAATACGCTAGAAGTGTATTTTTGGCAAATCTTTAATTTGTTATGGCCGATGATAAAAAAAAAAAGTCAAAATCTGCAGAATGAGACAGTTTATTACCTCTTATATCCAGAAGAGTCAGTGTCATCATGATATGTGGAATTTGTAATATTCCTTTTTTTTTTAATTTTAATTTGTGGTTTTTTTTCTGGCTTCAAAAGAGTACGACATTGTGAAGATGATGTTATTCTGATAAATCGACAACCATTATTAAAAGATATAAGAATGTAATGAGATCATTGTGCTACCAAGGCAGTGCAAAACGATACATAAAAATAAAAGGTCTGGGATCTCAACTTTTTAATAGCAACTAATATGATTTATGTGTCGTTATTTTTTCTTATTAGCAACTTTCTATGAAATTGGTAAATCAATTAATATTAAAAAGTAGTCAGTTAGTACAAAAAGTTGTGATCTTTTTAAAGTTAAAGCAATATCCTAGACCTCACTTGACGCATGCCGCCAATTTCTTTCTTTCTTTTTCCTAATTCCTTTTTTTTTTTTTTGCTAAGATAATCTCCAATTATTTAAGGCCCGTGTGACACAGCTTTTCCTTCTGCTTTTAGGTAGCAGAAGAAAACAACTAAAAGTTGTAACTTTTAAATAAGTGTTTGGAATCATATTTTAAAAAAAAGCTTTAATGGACTAAAATCGTCTCAATTTTTTTAAGTTAAAAAAAGTTATATTTAAGCTTATAATGTATTATTGATATTCTGGTACATGTTTCTTTCAGAAGTGTGGTTTTGATAGGAAGCACTTCTGAAGAGTAAAATCACTTCTAACAGTTTATCTAAACACTTCTAGAAACATCTTTTAGACTCAAAAAGCTAAAAACAGTTTTTGAAAAGCTCTCTCAAATAGGCCTTTAGCCAATGATTATAGCAAGCAGATCTGTAAAACCATAAAAGCTCACGCAAGGGTACTGTATTTGTTTGCATGTATGATTGGCAATATTGTTCGGGATAATGCAAGTGCAGTTGACTAAGGGCTAAATATGCTTTTAGTAGTACATGTAGTGCAGAAACACTTTGACATTATGGATGTTGGCACAGTAATATGTCATGGAATATAAAAATCTTTACTTGATTTACAAGATCTTCTTGCCTCATATGGCTCATCCGCTAATAAGTAAACTCAAGCATCAATAGAAAATGTTCAAGACACTAAAAGAAAAAAACCAGGATAGAGGAAAAATCAGGACGCAGAAACAAGTCTTTTGACAATGCACGATATAGGATTATGGGCTACTGATAATTTTGTACAGAAAATCAGGAGTTCCAAGGTATAGAAATCGAAATTTTCTACAAGTGTTTGAGAACCATCACTCCGAAACCAATGCCAAGAAAAGTTGCAATGGTAACCCCAAAAATGCCTGCAAGAATTGCAGGGACAGCCAAGGACCCCCACCCTTTGGCAGTGGCCATTCCGAATGCCGTTGTAGGGCCTCTAATATTGGCATTTGATGCCAAAAGCAAGAGCTTTAAGTCCAACCGAAAAAGCTTTCCCAAGCCGAGAACCAAAGCAAGATGGACGGTTTCTGGAACTACAGCAAACAAGAAAACACCAGAAGAGTGCTAATCACATTCCATATGCTCCCACTCGCACCAATCGCAGCAAAATATACCCGTTGCAATCATTTTTAAGTGCTTTTAACAAACGGTAAAGGAATGTAATGAGAAATAGGATTGAAAAAGAAAGGAAAGTAATAATAATAAACATCATTGATTCTTGTTTTAATGTTTACTTTTCTATTAAATGGTGTAATAGAAAACAATCCAATTTCTTTTCTAGTTTTTGTTGAATTTAGGAATTTAATCTAATCAATGCAATAATTACAAGGTTATTTTATGCTATTAAATAATAATTGGCTTATAATTTGAGAACTCATTAAAATTTATACTATTAAATTTGTCATTCATTCTTTTAATAGGAACAAATATTAAAGGAGGAGCAAGGATTGACCTTTCTCATGACTCATTTTATAAATAAACACATGATTAGATAAGAAAGGGAATCACTCCTCCTTTTCTCATTCCCTTTCATGTAAAATAAACGCACAATTAAAGTTCACATCTCCATATCCAAGATAATCGCCAAGGACAACCTTTTTTAATATCAAAAGTTTGGTCCAAACTTTCATGAGCTAATCTAGGGGATAATGTTAACTTATAAGTCTATCTAAATACAAGCAAGAAAAGTGTAATGGCAATTTAGAACCTTTTTAAATAATTAAATTATCATTTGACCTAAGAGTTTCTCATTTTTTTTTTTTTTTTTTTTGGTGGGGAGGTGGGATGGGCCTAATAGATGAAAGTTGACTTTAGAAATTAATTGCAACAATATGTCGTACTTGGAAGTTGTATTAAACTGACGCCTTGATGATACTTGTACTGTTTCATCCAAGGTAAAAGATTACCCCTTTCTCATATCTTTAAATTGCAAGTAACAGAATCCGAATCCAGGATAACTCGGCTTCATATGAGGATATCTCTCGTACTTGCAATGTGGATATCTCTGCTCACCTGCAACAGAACGAGAGCAATAGCATCGCCAGCAGGTGGAAGGCGACCGAACTGTCTCGGGAAAAGCGTGGCTAAAACAACAACGATGGCAGTTACTACTGGAAGGCCGCCTCCTTGAATGCCACTCAACCTTGTGAGAAATGTAAACGATGTAGCAACAGCTGTACCGATCTGCAACGCCGAAAGCTTGCCACCATAATCAGATTCGGTTTCCATAACAGCATCTGCCAGTTAAGTTTTTCAAGTTTTTGCAATAGACGTCAAAGACAGATTAGTAAAATTTAGAGACGAATCAAAAGATGGCTATAGAACTCATACCTTTGGTTCTTGTAGAATCTTCAGGAGGTATTTTGGAGGCGATTGTGAATCAAACTATGAAACATATCGCAGAAATAACATTATCCGCTGCCACTCCTGCGGCCAAAACTGATGGGGAGACACCAAGGGCCTCTGAAATCGCAACGTAATTAACAGCTACAACAATGAACCAAGCAAAAAAACAAAATCAAAACAGATATTGTGTGATATTTCCAAATGTACAGAAGTGAGATGCAACGAGAGATCTTGATACTCACATCCACCAATGTAACTACCCATGAGGGCAGCAGCTGTTTTCCAGTTATCTGCGCCGAGTGAAAGCATAGGAACCAACAGAAACGCCACTAATGTTCCAATTGTAGTTGCGACTGTCATACATAACACAATTAACTAAAAGATCGAATCATAACCAGATTTACGAAACTTTTCTTATGTTGGCTATTGCTCATATGTTTCTCTTAACTTAGTACAATTTCACTAATAACTTGTTCAAAGGAAAAACTGTTTGTTGTAAGTGCAGCTCGAAAACTATAACTGTCGAATATAAATTAAACAGCGTACTCCTTTTTAAGGAATTAATTACTTGATGCCAGCAAAACAGCTAAGAGAAGTGTGCCAGTCGAGCTAAGGACATTGCGCAAGTCGGTCGGCTCTGAACAGCAGCAGCAGAATGGTTAAGGGAAGAAGGAACTCCAAGACAATGGAATACACCGGCGCTTCATAAGGAATTATGCCTGCATTACTCGCTGCCAGTCCGACTAATGTGCTCACTAGTGCAGCACTCACCATGCTCCCAATCTTGGTCTTCTCAGACCTTCATTCCACACACACATATATAATGAATTTTAGAACGTGTTTGGAATGTTAATCAGAATTAATTGGTTCTGACTAATTATAATATAAAGCTCTTAGCAATATAAAGCTATCATATACTACAGTTTTTAAACTTAGGGTGTATATACTACAGTTTTTAAACTTAGGGTGCATTTGGTTGCAGTGGTGGAAGAGTAACGGTAATGGGAATGAAAATGGTAATAGAGTATAATGAAAAAAAAAAGTTGATTTATTTATTTGGTTGTAATTTTAAGAATATTACGTATGATATATGAATGTTTTCATGTTATCATATTTATCCTCATACCCTCATTTTGATGACACTAATATTTTATATATTAATATAATTTATATAGTATATAAAATGATATATAATATAATAAAACTATAATTACATAATATATTTTTATATAATTACGGTCTAGAATAATATTATATAATATTATGATAATGGTTTATATATAGAATATTATAAAATGTAATTATAATATTATAAATATAAAAATAATAGTTATATTTTTATTGTTATACTATATAAAATATAAAGATAATATCACATAAAAAATAATAATATTCAATTATATTCTAAATACCGTATTACAAATAGATCATATTATACTAATATAACGATATATTACAATTATATTTATATAATACAATATGTAATTATATTATATAACAAATTGATAAATAATAATATTGAAATTATAATATCATATTAATATTTAATTATATTAATAATTATATTATTATAATATATCATAATTATATTAATGCTATAATATATTACGATCATGATATATAATATTATATAATAAAATAATATTGTATTATTAATATAATTATAATATTATTTATTACAATATTATAGATATATTATATTTTATATTATATTTACTACTGTATTAGATATAATTACGACATATTATATAATTTATAATATTATATTAATTATATTGCAATTAATTAACAATTACAGTATAATATTTAAGGGTAATTATGAAAAACAAGAAGAAACCAACTTAGAATGACTATTCCTCCTATGTGAAGAAAGAATGATGATTCACCCATTTGATGGAAAAGTCATACAATTTTGAATGACTAGTCCTTTTCCACTAACCCAACATCAGAATGAGCAATCCAAATGCCCCAATGATTGTTGGACCTTTGTATCTTGGGCCATTGAGTTTATCTTTTTGGACCCATACGGTTATGTTTTTGCCTCGATATATATATATATATATCGCGTTAAGGTTTGGTATTATCAAATTTTAACCTCCTTAATCGCGTCTATTTTGTAATCTGCTTAAGTTTAATGATTTTTTTCTTCTCTGTTTATGGTTTTTTTTCGTCTTAAGTTTCTACACAAATCTCTGTGTGTTTTTGTTCTTTCTTTCTATAGCATTATTTTCGTAACATCCCTCGTAAGCAAGAGCGATCCCAAGAAATCTATCTGGGAAGTTAACTAAATGCATATAATTATTCACTGCGGGCAGTAAAAATGTTTTCGTTCAATGGCCAATAAAAATGTTTTTGTCAAGCAGGAAGTACACTGCGGTTTGCTTTCAAGTTGACTCTATTTCTTCCCCACAATGTGCGGCTTTTTTGAGCACAAAGAAATGGAGTCAAATTTTATTAAACGTGGAAAAGTTCCCTGCATCTTTTTCAGTACCGTCAACCCAAATCCAATGCCTAGAAAAGTCGCAATGGCGATGCCGAAAATGCCAGCAAGAATGCCAGGAATAATCATGGAATTCCCCTTTTTTGATGTGGCCATCCCACAAGCCTTTGTAGGACGGCCAACATTCGCATTTGATGCTATAAGCAACAACTTTAAGTCGAACCGAAATAGCTTGCCCAATCCGAGGATTACTACGAGATAAATGGCAATCTGGAGAAGGGAGGACAAGAAAATGCTAGGTGCTGTATAGATAACACTCCAGATATTTCCACTTGCTCCCACCATCGTGAAAAACAACTGCCAAAACAAGTCACCACAAACATGTTAATACATTCATTTCTAATGACCCGAAGAGAAAAAAGCTTCTGACCTGTCCAACTCAAAAAGCAAATCCTGGCTATGATAAATGCATATCTTTTCATAAGAGGATATAATCAAAGGAAACCATGTTCCAGTAATGTCTAAAACTTACTAAAACCTTTATTTGCTAATGGTAATAACCCCGAATATTGCAAAACGTTACCCACCTATACAAGCTAGCTAAAGCAGGATAAGGAAATAAAGAACTAAAAGAGGATAAGAGAAAGTTTGCCTGCTTCAGAATCATAGCCATAGCCTCACCAGATGGCGCAAGATACGCAAATGGTTTTGGAAACACAGTTGATAGAATAACAGTAATGGCCGTTACAGCCGGCAAACTAGCTCCTTGAATTCCAAGATATGTTGTGAGATAAGAGCCAGCCTTGCAGATAGCCTAGGACACAGCAAGGGCTATACCAGTTTGTAAAGTGAGAAAATTGCCACTAGACTTGGACTCTTTGTCCGTTGCAACAACTGCCAGAGTTTCAGCTTCAATTTATGGGTTCGTGTTGTGGTATCACTCATCTTCTACTATCATCTTTTGTCTTTTGACCCCATCATTATAGGACATATAATATAGTTACTTTCTATGTGCTAGTGGCAGAAAAAGGAGGTGAATTTATGGAAAATGTTGGAGTGTTCAAAATTGAGATGCCATCACAATCCAAAAAGAAGTTTCGACTATCAAAAAGAAAGGTAAACTAGCTAAGATGGCACAAATTTCATACAGCATAAATCCATCTACTTGGAACAAGGGAGCTCAACCAACAGCTAGACCACCAAAATACTAAAGAATTCGTCACAGTGTAAAGGAAAGGAGTAACAAAAAAAGACGTGTAACATTAAATAGAATTTGACTCACCATCGCTTGATGTTGAAGCTTCATGAGGTACTTAAGAAGCTAGTGCAAACAATGTGGTGAAATATATTGTGCAAATGACATTGTCTGCAGCTAGTCCAGCAGTTAAAACCGATGGCCGAACACCAAGAGCATCGGATATTGCAACGTAATTGACAACTAAAAATGCATCAAGAAAGAAAAATGAGTAAGAATCTGGGAAAAAGAAAATAAATTATAATTTCTAAATTAGGCTTCCAAGAAACTAGCAGAAACAAAGCAAAATAGGCAAACTATGCATTACATATACTAAAGCAAGTTACCTCCACCAATATGTCTGCCCAGAAAAGCAGCTGCTATTTTCCAACTATCTTGACAGAGTGATCCCTTTGGCACAATCCGATATGCCAACTCCGTACCAACTGTGGTGGCAACTATGAAAAGGAAAAAGGAGGGAAAAAACAGATATCAAGAGAATCCAAAACATGAAACTTTAATCTCATGTAAAGTTTCCTGTTTGGTCATAATGAGCGACAAACGCCTGCTCTGCTATTCATTCCCATTCATGCTTGTGGCTATCAACAATGATACAATATTTTTGTGACTTTTCCGATCACAGACGACATGGTCCAGGCTCCATTTTCGTCCTCATTTGCATAATCATACTGTTATAATTTATATATATATATATATATTTTACAGATCTATTTAAAACAAGGGTAGTTCTATATAGCCCCACAACTAATGAGATAGAATCTATTATTTTGTAAGCAGCAGAAATAAAATCCTACAGGTATGAAATGCATTTTTCTTGCAAAAAATTTTTTTACTTTCTGGTCAAGTATATGGAGCTCTGGAGTAGTGGTTTTATGTCATACAAAAAAATGTGCTATTAAAAAGAGGAATTTAAATTATATGTTTAATTTTTAGTGTCTCAAATTGTGTTTAACCAATTATATTCTATCATATCATTCAATATACAATCATGAAAAAAAAACTTAAAGAACATTTCAAATTTTTCATGAGGTAATGATTATTAGGCACCATTTTAGAAGTTCAAATGCAACATGTGATTTGAGTCCACAACGAGCTGAATCAACTTTTAAACGAGTTGATAACTCCATGTAACTATTTTTCAACCACACACAAGTCACAACTTTTTTTCTTTTTTTTTCCTTTTGTGGAGAAAAAAAGTAACAAACTTTACTTTTGCGGAGAACACAAGTAACAACTTCCTACCTTAAACGGCATGATGACCCGGCCATGAAGTTTTATTTTAAAAAGTTTTATTGTTGTCCTAAATCTCTGCCTTAGTGAAAGAAGTTGTTGTCCATAACATTATTAATTAGATTATCCAATGAAATTTTTTAAACAGCGAATTGATGCCCAGGGCAATGATTTTGCTTCCCACAACTCAAATACTACTACACTTTGCAATAGGGGTGATTTTGCTTCCCGCAACTCAAATGCTACGGCACTTTGCAACAGGGTGAACAAAAAAATCTGATAACCCGATAAATTTGATCTAACACACCCAATAAAATCTGAGATAATATAAATCCAATAAATCTGAATAAGAATTTTTATTAACATACCCCATTTAACTTTTCATTAGGTGGGTTTGGATTGAATTTTTCAAAATTTGAAATAATCCGAACCCACCTAAGTTAAAAAAAATAGATATATATTAAATATTTATTATATATATTTAATATTGTAATTTTAAAATAATCTTATAATTTAAAAAACCTTTATTTTCTTGCAAAAAAATAATAACATAGTTTATAAAGACTTATTCTCTTTGGTTCCAAACTTTTAGATTTTTATGTCTAATTTCTAGTTTCTAATCGATATTACACACTACATTATACATTCTCTTAAAAAGAATAAAAAATTAAAAAAAAACCTTCATCACTTTCCACTTTAATATACACGTCGACACCCCATTGGCATTTAGTTTATAACCCTACTTATCTAAGTATCTATTTCACCTCAACGTCCAAAAAAAAAAAACCCTTCTCTTGTTTTGTTCGATTGCCACCAACCTTCACATCCATGCCTCTCTTTCACCCGGTCTACTTCTTGTCAACATCATTGGCCCTTGGGTATTTATTTTCTTACTTTTTATTATGTTTTGTTTGTTATGTATGCTTTATATATTTAAGCTTTATTTAAGCTTTGTTAGACGTTTAATATATAATAAATCTGTAGTTTATATATATATATATATATTATTTTGATAAAGTGTTGATTTGAAATTTTTTTTCTTTATAATACTCAATCCGATTAATCCACCCAATCTATCCAATCTTTAGTTGGGTGTGTTACTTGTAAAGTTTAGGTTTATTGGGAGAATTAGATTTAAAATCAACCCACTCGAGCTTCGATTGGGTAAGTTGAAAATTCTGTAAACTCTACTTTGCAACATTAGTTTTACAAATGGCTATGATTGAGAGAATTAAACAAACAATCTGAAAGCAAAACACCTATATGAAAATCACCACAATAATCTCCGACTCCAACTCCAACTGCCATGTGACTATCAGAAAAAGCCTATATAAAACTTGGTGTAGTAAATCATAAATAATTCTAGAGATATTTGAGGAGCCTGCAAATTTCTCTTCACTCTCTAAGCTTGTTAGTATCTTCTTGGCAAATAAAAGGCCATATTACTGTCGAGACTATCACTGCAATAGATTTTTCATAGTTTTAACTGTCTGCATGCTTCTGCTTCTTTGCACTGGAACTTTCTTCCTCCAAAGTCTTTAATTTGTTCTTGATAGCAGCTATTCTAGCACTCCTGCTCATCTGTCCCAGGCTACTACCAGCGCCCCCCCCGCCGGCTTTGCTTGCTTCGCCTGCTCCTTTGGTAGAATTTTCCCCCGACTCAGCCAAGTACTTCTCGCTGGCAAGGCGGACAACCAATGGGCGGCCGCAAGCTAGCCTCCCGTGCATTTTCTCCTTGGCCAGTCTTGCTTCCTGCATACTCACTTTAATGGTGGAAATCAGGAATTGGCCATTGCTTGAAAGCTACAAGTGATCAAAAGGAGTACAAGCAACTTACCTCTTTGGTGCTATACTGGATAAAAGCGAAACCCCGCGGCTCTCCGCGTTTTGGGCCACGAGTATGCCATAGAAAATCCTCGGATACAATTTTCCCAAACGGGGAGAACATTTTAATCAGAGCAGCCCTGCAAGGAACAAAATGAACTGGATTACATTAGCTGGGAGAAACAGAACCTATTCAACAAACAAAGAATTTCAATTCTAAACAATTTAGATTTACTCACTCTGTTATTCTGAGGTCAAGGTTACCAATGTAAAGCCTGCTTTCACTCTTCTCATCGCTAAAATCATTACGATCCTGCACCAAGACATATTACTTGGCTTTAAAAGGACAAAAACAAATACGTTTACTAAATGGATATAGACAATTACATCATAAATCCCATAGGGCAAAAACCACAAGTAACACTTGATCTTACAAAACATATAGATTTTCAAAGACCCTTTTTATTTCTGGTGCTGAGAAGCCAAAATTCAAAACAAGTTTTCATTTTTACAAAATTCACATGTTCAAAGTCACATAACGAAATCAAAATATACCATGAGAGAGCAAAGCCAATATGATTAAAAACTGAATGAGTCCCAGACCACAAGCAAATAAAAGCCTCTGATGAAATTACAGCATCGCAATTCGCATTAACCTGCATGTGAAAAAAGTAAGAGCTTCAAAAAAAAAAAAAAAAAAGAAGACCCCAACTCTGAATTGGATCAAACAGAATGTTTCTTTTCAGAAAAATGAAAACTTGATAAATCAAGATTCAAGGCCATAACGGAAACAGAAATACGATCCGAACGGGCTAGATTTTATCTCGCACAAAACGTAAAAAGGGAAGCGATTGCCGGTGATAGAAAAATAATAATAATTATAATAATAATAATAATATATCTGTAAAAGAAAAACCTAAAAAGTTAAGGAGTTGAAGAAACAAGAAATTAAATCATACAAATCAATTATTTGCTAAGCGATTGAGGATGTCGCGGTGAATCGAATGAGGCTCGTCGTCGTCGGAGAGAGCGAGGGATTGATTGATTACTACGCGAAAAGAGGAGCAAAGATTGCGACTTGATTCTTGGTTAACTGCGCTTTGAGTGAACAAGGAGGAGGGGAAGAGTCTTGGACGACGTCGTTTGGAGAACTTTAGAAAGGCGAGTCGAGGGGGCGTATTTTTGTCCTTTTCTAGTTGTCTTCAAAGTTCAAGTGAGATCATTATAACTATGATTGTCTAGAGGTCCCTTAAACTAATTTAGAATTAAAGGGTTGAAAGTTTTAAACAGTCTTTTAAACTCTTAATATTGTAATAGTTTAATCTTGAATTAATTTAATAAGCTAAACTATCCCTAAATTAATTTTTAACAACAAAATCATGTTTATATATTAGTCACCGCTAAAATTTGAATAGAAAACATCACGAAGGCCTTCACCATGTGATACTCATCCTCACAGCATGGACCTCGAGTCATCCATTTGTTGCACCCTCTTCATAACAAAGCCACCCCATAGCTGCCCCACCAATTACCTCGTCTAACTAGTCACACTATGGCACTGCACCGTCACATTGCAATGTTACTGCGTCTGTCATCACTATTTTAGCCTATTAAATTGATTCAATGATCAATTTGTCATAATGTTAAAAGTTTAAGGACTATATCGTCCTATTAAATTAATGGGTAAATTGTTTTAGTAGTCTCAAATCTTTCACGAAAGTGAACATTTAGTCCACGACCTATTTTGTTGCTGAGGAACCAATTTAATGGCTAAAAAGTTAATTTTGGAAAAAAAAGGTAATAAACTGGTCTCTAAAGTTATCAAAAAGGAGACAAAGTAGTCCCTAAAATTTAAAAAAGGTAACAAATTAGTCCCTAAAATTAACGTTTAAACAATTGAATTGGTCCTTTAGTAACTAAAATGAAAATTTAGGAATTGATAAATCAAAAAAATAAAAGGTTAGGAACCAAAATTACACTTTCACGAAAGGTTAGGAACTAAAGTGACAATTTACCCTAAATTAATTTAATGATCAAATTATCACAATATTAAAATTTTAGAGATTATTTTAGCATATTAAATTAATTTAAAGACCAAAATATTACAATGTTAAAAATTTAGGAACTTTTAAAGCTGTTAACCTTATTTTAAAATATTCCAAACATCATTTTAAGTTTCAATGTCAGCATAATCTAGAAGAAAATGCCTAATAAGCCAACGCTCTCAAAAGTGACACTATTTGTGGAATAATAACCATAAAATGCAAAATATTCGAACCTTTTCTTTCTATTTTATTACTTAACATTAGTGAAGGATTTTTTCTTTTTTTCTTTTAAATAATGATAAATTTGTTGACCACTAGATTTTTTTTTTCCTTTTTTCGTGTAACCACTACATTTTTCTTTTAGGATAAAACCCCTATAAAAATTTTTGAAATATTGCTCTCAAAATGTAAGTAGACCTACTCTAAAAAAATTATTCAAACCTTTACCTATGATATAGTTGTCAATATATTTTTATTAGGGTTATTAACACTAATGGCTCTTAAATTTTGAAGTCTTCCTTATTTTATTGTTTGAACTTTAAAAATTACCACTTCACCTCCTCAACTTTCAAAACTCCTCACTTTACCCCCTAAATTTTTAAAATTACTATTTTGCCCTTGTTTTAAAGCTCCTCATTTTGTCTTTTGTTTTCTAATTTTCTAGTTCAAAAGACAGAATTAAGTCTATGTGATTCATACGTGGGTCACCTATAAGGGCAAAAATAAGATTTTATTACTTTCAGATTTTGTTTCACGTTTACATTCTCATTTAATGTTTTTTATCTGCTTTTATTTAAAAAAGGTTTGTATGCACATTTCTTCTTGATATTGTTTGACAATATCTCTTAATTTTAATACGTAACTCATCTTCTTTCATATTCAAATTTAAATATCGACAAATAATATTAACTTATTAAATGAGATGCATTAAAAACGAAAAGAAATGTACATGCAAAACCTTCCTAAATGAGAGTTCAGATAAAAAAACGAAGGCGTCAAGTGAAAATGTAGATGTGAAATAAAACTTGACAATGATAAAATCTTAATTTAGCCCTTATAAATCATCTGAGCTTAATTTCATCTATTTGAATGAAAAATCAAGAATTTACGAGACAGAGTGAAAAGCTTTGAAAGTTCATAGGAAAAATGATGATTTTTTAAATTTAGGGCATAGGGTGAGGAGTTTTAAAAAATCAGAAGGTAAAGTGGTGATTTTTAAAGTTTAAGGGACAAAATAAAGAAGACCCTAAAGTTTATGAGTTATTAGTCTTAACAACCCTTTTTTTTATTAGGGAAGGCTTATGGTGAAGTTATTCTTTTAAGCCTAAGTATATAAAATACACAATATTCACGTATGTATGTTAAAAATTCTTTTCACATCAAAGATAAAAATCAAAATGAAAGTCACATATACTTTACATGCTTGATATGTTGTGCGTACTATGTTGATAGGTTGTGTGGTGTCATACATATGGGGTTGGATTGGACCATAATGCTTTGTGGATGTTGCACTTAATGCTTAAGCTTAACATGACATATACAAAAACAAGACCTAAAAAATAGTGTACAAAATACGTATTGTGTCGTGACGTCTTTACAAACCATTCTCAATGACTTGAAATGAAAATAGAAAACCTCAACTCTCTTCTTGATCCCTCAATTTTTTTTTTCTTAACATGCTAAATGCTAGATATGTTGTGCCTAACATGTTGACGTGTTGTGTTGTGATGTACATGTAAGGTTGTATCGGATTGTGATACTCTTTTTATTGAGACATTCTTGGCTTAATATGCTCAATGTTTAACATGACGCATACAAACATAACATCCAAAATAATGTACAATATTGCACTAGATACACATTGTGTCGCATCTACATTATTCTCAATAATCTAAAGAAAGAACCAAGAATGTATCTTTCATGTATAATCTTGCATAATCTCTAATGTTATTAGGTTTGGATTTTCGAAAAAAATCAAAGTTTATCTCCTCTGTAAAGCTATCAATGCTTTATTCAAGATCTTATTTCTTAAAAAGAAGAAGATGATTAAAAGCTTATTCTTTTATAATACAAGAGAGGAGAGGAAAATTTCAGCCTAAAGGAATCTTAGGCAAGGGTTTCAGAGGATTTTAGATAAGGATCAACGCTAACTCCTCCTTTTATTGGCTTGTTAGACGTGTATGTCTTAAGGAGTAAAAATATAATATGTTTTTGAAGATATTTTTATCAATAAAGAATTTATTTATTATTTATATACCAAAATTTATCCTCTTTACGTTCATATTTGTTGAATATATGTTAAGCAAGCAAAAGTCTGAGACTGTCGTTCTAAACCTTTAAGAATTTGGCATATGATGTACAGATTATACGGAAGACACGATTCTTAAGGTGAAGTCTAAATTATGAGATTTGCAATCGAGGGAATAAAGTTGGGCACTTTATTCATGTAAAGACTGTTATGTTGTTTATATCCATATTGGGAGATGGTTTGTCTTGGCCATCGGAGGTGGACTCCGTGAATAGAAACATTGACACATTGTCATAGGTGACAATATGTTGGATCAGGACATAAAGTGAATTGATTTGGCTTAATAATTTTGTCTTGACAAATCGATTCATTTTAGACAATCATTTGTATTGTATCTTAATCCTGAGATGAATAGTGAGCCTATTGTCTTAACTTATATCTTTTGATGTACTAAAAGGATGTTATATCTTTTGATGTACTAAAAGGCAACATCTACATTTTATAGTGGTACGTATGCTGGTACGTTGGAGGCATTACTCTTGATAGCGTAGACCTATTATTCATAGATATAAAATCCATAGCTCCTCTTTAGAAGTAGTTAATATCCTCTAATATGCGTTATCCTATAATTAAAAAATTGGAGCGCTCAACCATTTGGATACATAGGTGTAACTGAATGGTATACTATTATGGATGGTAAGTTTTCCAATGGTGAAATAATGGAACGTAAGATAAAATAATCGGGAAGGTAAGGCATAACTTGTCCTTATGCCGATTATGGATAATCCTATGGGAATACGATACATTATAATATGTCATGGAGACTTAGTTATTTAGGCTTCGTAATTCTATATAGCTCGAGAGTGTAGCTTCAAGCTTTTAGTGGAGTAGCATTGGAGTTAATAATTATGAAATATATATATAGGATATTGGGTTTCATAATTATTGGGCGCTTGAACTATATAGGTCCATCAGGTCCCCTTTGTTAGCTCATAATAACCTGTAATTATACGACGTGTTTTTTCAATAATTAGTGACTTATATTCGATTTATTAGATTGGCTAAAATTTAGAAAAATTAGATAATTTATGTTTGTTTATCAGTTGAATTAATTTTGTAATAAGATAAACTTGTTGAATTATCGAAATTAGATAATTCATGTCTGTTTATCAGTTGGATTAATTTTGAATAAATTAATTCAAGATAAGCTTGTTAAATTATCAAGAATATTTATTTTCTTAGAGATCATCTAGATATGACTGTTTTAATCAAATAACTTCTCTCTTAGGTTATTTGAATTAAAACTAAAGCTCTATCCTTAGAATCTCGGGTGGAAAATAAAGATTCGCAGGGAACTTTTTATCGCAAGTTCGGCAGGCCGATCTTTAAGTTCGGCCTGCGATTAAGGAGGTTCGACAGGCCGATTTGCTAGTTCGGCCTGCCGATCGGGTGATAAAAGGATCACGCATTTTCACGTGGTTTTTATCAGATATTGATTATGATTTGATTCTAATTCGAATTAATGAGGCCTTATCTGATAATGACTGACTCTTGGGTCCAACTTCTATAAAAGGGGAGTGAGTTTTATTATTATTTAGATTAGTTGATAAATCTAGAGTGAGACTCTGTCAGTGAGGCTCTAAAACTCCCTGAAGAGCTATCATTTACAAATCACGAATCATAGCTTTGAGAATTTCTCAATTGATTGGAAGGAGAGCCACCTGGGAAAAGCTGAACTACGTGAGTCCATACTTACTTCGATCGTGGATAGAGAATAGTAAAGAAAGCCAGTTGGTTGAGGTCCTTTTGGAACGTTATTTTTCTTCATTGATTATAGGGGCTTTTCGGCACACAAATGTTAGCAAGATCTGGTTAATTTATGCATATAACATGTTGAACTTGTGTTTTAAAAAATATTTTGATATAAAAATTTTAAATTTTACTGTGTATTATTTTTTCAAGATGGCTCCCTTAACAACTGACTAACTGACTTTGCCAAATATTCGAATAAGCTTAGACGACACTAACAAAGCCAAGTGTTATCTACGCTTTCCTTCAAAGCCCATAGATTCGGCGCCAGTGCTTTACTAATATAATATAAACTAAGGCTCTTTTGCTGAGTGAAGCTGCAGCCATTCCCTTCTAGAGTTAAATTCGACTATTCTACTGTCGCTGCCTTTGCTTATAGGGGTTTATTTTAGGCACTTACCACCCCTCACTCACAATAGAGTCAGACTGAGCAGAGGGGATGGGCCCTACCCACTTATATGCCTTGAAATGAAAACAGGGTAAATTATAACGTTAATTTATAACCTGTTACAAAAGTGTGATTTTAGTTCTTAACTTTTTATTTTTTATTTATCAGTCTTTAATTATTAATTTTAATTGTTGAGAGACCAATTTAATGATCAAACAGTTAAATCGTTAAATTGTTCTCTTAGAAACTAAAATTAAAGATTGAGGACTAATAAATCAAAAATAAAAAATTAGTGGACTAATTCGTTAAATTAGTTGCTGAGAGACCTTAATGATTAAACAGATTGTTAAATTGGTTGTTAAATTGGTCTCTTAAAAACTAAAATTTAAAATTAAGAACTAATAAATTAAAAATAAAAAATTAGAGGCTAAAAATGTCTACTTTCGTGAAACGGTGAGAAATACTTCCAAAGCTTCCAGGTTTTTCTCTTTCCTATCAAAGCTTGAAATGCCGTTACAAAATTTTTGTTTTTGTTTTTGTTTTGTTTTTTTGTTTTTTTTTCTTGTTTTGTTCCTTTTTTTTTTAGATGAAATTAGTCCGGGACGTCAAGATGATATTCTGATTGCGTAGGATTTGCAACGTTTGTGTCTCCCTTTTTTTTTTTTTTTTAAGAAAAAGAACAGAGAATCACAATGAATGAGAATGACAATTGCAATTGCCAACAAAATATGGCCGCGCCACAATCATCGCTGAAGCGGTGATGGACCCACATGCATTTTTTTTCC